>VXBW01004053.1:471826-522077 GCA_013400375.1 Thinocorus orbignyianus
TGGAGCAACCTGCTTTAGGGAGAGGTGTCCCTGCCCAGGGCAGGGGGGTTGGAACTGGATGATCTTTAAGGTCCCTTCCAACTCTGACCATTCTATGATTCTATGAAAATATTCTTCAAACAGTGGCTTAACTTTCTGAAGAGCTCTAGTTTCCATATCTGCAAAACTTGTCTGTGTCTTCCTCTGTTAAAGTGTTTGTGAAGTAAAGAGCTGCATAATTTGCAGACAATTCGTTGTTCACAGGTTAAAAAGAAATGATGAGGTAGGTGAATTCAACTGGCATCCATCTTGTGTAATTCTCCTCTGGAATACTGATATTTTTTCACACCTTACAATGCATCACTGTCAGACTGTTTTGGTATTTGAAAAGGTTCTAATTGGTTCTAAGTTTCTGCTATGGTTATAGGAACTGTGGGTGAACAGGAATCGGAGGCACCAGCATCACTTGAGGAGCAGGCAGCAGTATGGGCAAGCAAAACATATCACAGTGAAGGTATGAGTAGGTGAACATTGGGTTTTTTTACTTAAAAGGGATTTCAATACTCTCCAATGCCATTATAGGCATTTTATAACTACTCTTCTTTTTCTGCAGTACAGTTCCTTGCTCTTGAAAAGGTTTGTATGTGCTACAGATGTCAGTGTAGCAGTCTGACTGAATGAAAGGCCATTGTTTCTTGTTTCTATATAAAGCACGCCTCCTGCAAGCCTGTGCTGTATTTGAGGCACTGGAACAGGTTGCCAAGAGAAGTTGTGTATGCACCATCCCTGGAAGTGTTTAAGGCCAGGCTGGATGGGGCTTTGGGCAACCTGCTCCAGGGAGAGGTGTCCCTGCCCATGGCAGGGGGTTGGAACTTGATGATTTTTAAGGTCCCTTCCAACTCTAACCATTCTATGATTCTATATGATTCTATGACTTGTCATTTGATTTCATACTTTAGTATTTACCTTCAGTTATTTTGTTCACCTTCCATTAATGTTGTCTGAACATGCAAGTTTAGGAATATTTTGCTCATCCTTTGATCAGTAGTTCCGGTGAAGTTTCTTTTGCTTATTTTGAACCACGCATGGGCTAAACATTTCAAACAACAAATAAAGAGGGTCTCACCATAGAAAAAGAACAAATCTATATTGAGTGTAAACCAGCAAGAGTCAAGAGTGGACATGGATGAGGAATCTAAAATGCCTGCCTGCAATTCAGTAAGGCAAGTGTAGAGTTTCTAAAAATAAAATTTGAAAAAGAAAATATACTGGTTTAAATTTTATTTGTACGTAAATTTTTGCCCAGTCTGTTGCCAGTCTGATACTTTTGCCAATGTTATCTAATTACCTATCTCCCTACCTTGTATTAGCAATGCAGCAAAACTGTACTTCTCCACCTGTGATTAAAAATGGTGGTGTTCTTGGTCCACTGTTGACAAGTTACAGAAACGGCTCCTCAGTAGAATATGGTTGTCAGCGTTACCATTCTTTGGATGGTCCTAGTACTGTTTACTGCAAACAAGGAAACTGGACAGAACAACCAACTTGCTTAGGTAAGTCTTGTAAGAAGAGGTTTTGTCATACCTAATACAGAAAAGTAAAACTGGAAAGAGCTTCTAGATCAGACTTTCATGACCACTTCTTCTCTTTCATTTGAATTAATAAAGATTCCAGAAAAAAAGAGGATGAACCAAAGTATGCCTGGGCCACTCCCATTAAGTGTCCTCTGGCCTGTTCTTAGAAACACTCAATTAAATTGATTCTTGTTTTCCTGAGTAAGCTGTTCTAGAATGCAGCTATCCCTGTTACCTAGGAGGATTCTCCAATTTCTTTCTCTCATACTCTCCAGTCAGAGAATTTATTCCTGTAGATGTTTAGAATGACTGCAGCCATTGCCAAAATGGCTCTTAGGTATGATTGAAAAGGAATACAATGATTTCTTGTACTTCCATTTTTAAACCTTCAGACTTTGTTTTTATTATGTGTCTTGATATCTATTATTTCATTCTGGACTTTAATTTTTTCTGTGTTGCTCTTCTGTGGGCCGCTCTCTTTAAGAATTTACCAATACTAGCAGTAATACTACTTCTGATGATCCACAAGAGCTTTAATTGTTTTTCTTTCCTTCCTTACAGTAATGAAATAATTCTATTTTACCAGCATCCTTTCTTAAATTTCCTAGAACCATGCACTCTTAATGTAAGTGATATGAACAGCAACAACATAGAGTTGAAATGGAGACAGGAAGAATTAATTTTCCTACATGGTGATCTCGTGGAGTTTGAATGTAAACAGGGGTACAGTTTTCTTCAGACTACCATTGCATCTCCTGGGAGGACCCAGTGTAACCATGGCAGACTGAAATATCCGGAATGCATTATGCAAGGTAAACCAATTTTATTTATTTTTATTGTCTTTTTACTTAATCAGTCTTAGACCTGTTTAGAAATAATTTGCTTTGGCAGTGCAGGCCTAGAATCTGTTGTGAATAATAGATGGTTAAGATTCAGCAGCAGAGATACACACAGATACTCCTGCACAAGACAGCTATGTTGTTAAATATATCCAAGCATGGAAAGAAAATACACCTTTCTTCGACAGGGAGGTGTGTAGAAAGGAGGAAGGAGCTGTTTGCCAAGCCCAGGGAACTCAAAGCTCTGCAGAAAGACAACTGTAAACAATTAAATGCACACAAGGGATTTCTTACGGTTAGAATTAAGCAGGAGATTGCATCCTGCTCTGAGACATAATGAAATAGTAAGAAAAGACACTGTCTGAGAGTTGGGAGATACCTAGTATTGACAGACATTTAAAGCTACTGATTTGTTTTCTTCTTAAGCTGAATGTTTCTCAATTTTTTTAAATGTAATTCTAGCTCCTACAGAAAAATGTGACTCTCCACCTTCGATTGCAAACGGAGCTCTTACTCTCCCACCTCTGACCCAATATGACAGTGGTTCTTCAGTCCAGTATAATTGCTCTGACTACCATTTTTTGCAAGGATCTGAGAGAATCTACTGTTCTGAAGGGCAGTGGACTTCACCACCAGTTTGTATAGGTAGGTGTGGTAAGATAAACAAGCACTTATTTCTCCCTGTAATTCATAGAACAGTTTGGGTTGGAAGGGTCCTTTAAAGGTCATCCAGTCCAATCCTCCTGCAATGAGCAGGGATATCTTCAACTGCATCAGATTGCTCAGAGCCCCGTCCAACCTGACCTTGAAAGTTTCTGGGGATGGGATATCTGCCACCTCTCTGGGTCACTGGTTTCAGTGTTTTCCCACCTTCAGCATAAAATATTTCTTCCTCATCTCTCGTCTGAATTCTACCCTTTTTTAGTTTAAAACCATTACCCCTTGTCCTACAGCAACAGGCCCTGCTAAAACGTCTGTCCCCATCTTTCTTATAAGCCCCCTTTAAGTACTGAAAGACCTCAGTAAGGTCTCCCTAGAGTCTTCCCTTCTCCAGGCTGAACAACTGCAACTCGCTCTAAATTTTAAGATCTCAACTGCGTATTTTTTTTTCAGTTAGAGATAAAATTTTCAACAGCAGCAAGCGTAAGCTTGTCTGGCTTTTTTCTTAAATATTATCTGCCTGCAGTATCCAAAATACAACGACTTCGTATCTAATAAGAGAATGGGACATAATCTACGGTTTTAGTGTAGACTTGTCAAAATGATGCATTTCAAAAATCATTGATTGATTAAAACTGATTATGTCTCTCTTCCTTAGAGCCATGTACTTTATCAAAAAATGAAATGGAAAAAAATAATGTGCTGCTGCAGGGGTTCTATAAGAATCAAGCTCACTTTTACCATGGGGATTACGTTGGATTTTACTGCAAAGAGAACCACTTTGGAGCAGAATCTGGCAGAACTTTATTTCAAGTGCAGTGTAAAAGAGGCCAGCTGGTGTATCCAAGATGCGTTGAAAGAGGACAATAAGTATGGACTTCAGGAAAACCTACAGGAAAGGTACGTACGTGTTCTTTATCTGGCATTAACAGCTGAATTAAGATAGCTTCGTATTTTCAAGATCACTACAGTCAGCTTTGAGAAATGAGCATTCATTGGCGTTATGGGATCTGAGTTGAAGAGGGAGGGAATTGAGAGTGCTTTGTGGACTGGGAATACGTGTGGAAAATCCACGATGGAGTAGCTTTGTAAGGCTTTCAGTGATAAACCTGAGAGTGCGTCACAATCTGGAGGACTTGAGCAAAGGGCCATGATGAGAAGATGCTGAGCTAGTGGCACCCTGTGTGATATTAGTGGTTTCGATAGCATGAGTGCTTTTGTGACTACAGAACAGAGATAAACTGAGATGTACTTTCATGCCTTTCAGTGTTGTGATGTTAAATAATATTAAACTCTAATTTTACAGAAAGAAAGGAGAGGCCTATTTTTTGTACATCTTAACAATTCCCATGTTTCCTTTCACAGGCAAGAAGCCTCTACAGGACAAGGCTTGAGGGACAAGGAAAAAAAAGCAAGTATTAAATAAATACATATTAAAAATTGTGTTTAGTGGACCTCTGAAACCATTTAAACCCTAAAATTTCTCTTCAGTAGTTAATTATTATTTTTAAATAAAGAATGTCAATCAAGCATTTTTGTTTTGTTAATTGAGAGCATTTAAACTATTAAAAATACCTAATCCAACTACCTTGTATGATTTCCTATGATATTTAAACATTGATAATCTTGGGGCTCTGCCTTTGAATGTGTTGTGTGACTGAAGATAAGGAGAAAATTAAAGAGTTTAACAATGTTTACCTTGCATTCATTTTATTATTTTTAATAATAAAAACCCCACTATATCTGTATTTTATCTCTAAACTCCATCTTTCCATTCTATCATTGAATGCATGTAGTTTGGATGGTTTTCCAAGGCTTTTGTGAGTAAGGAAAAATACCTTCTTTGAACTTCATTGAACTATCACTTTTCAATTCTAATAACTGAATGATGTCGTGGGCTGCCTGAAGGAGGGGTGTTGCCAGCAGGTCAAGGAAGATGATCCATCCCCTCTACTCAGCGCTGGTGGGACCACAGCTGGAGTGCAGTGTTCAGTTCTGGGCTGCCCAGTATGAGAGAGACAGCTACTGGAGGGAGTTCAACAAAGCACCATTAAGATGATTCATAGACTGGAGCATCTGTCACACGATGAAAGGCTGGGATGGTTTAGCCTAAAGAAGGGAGGGGAGTTCAGGGGGACCTCATCAATATATACAAAATCCTGAAGGGAGGGTGCAAAGACAGAGGCAGGCTCTTTTCAGTGGTGCCAGGACAAGAACAGTGGACACAAACTGAAACACAGGGCATTCCTTCTGAATTTCAGGAAATACTTCTTTACCGTGGGGGTGACTGGGCACTGACTGGCACAGGTCACTAAGGGGGATGTGGTGGAATCTCCATCCTTGGAGATACTCAAAAGCCCTCTGGACATGGTCACCGGGAGGCTGTTCCTTGACTCGCTGAATGCTTGTGCTTGGGGCAGAATGATGCTGCCTATCATTGACCTGAGTGTAATCTCAAGGACCCTGCTGGCCAGAGTGGCTTTCTCAGACAAGAACAGCAGCGTGACTGTGTGAGTGTCACCGGAGTTAGCTGGGAATCAACCCATATTAATACCCCACATAAATATTAAGATAGGCTCCTTTAACTATATGCAAATGTAGCACATGCTGGTTTAGCTGATTTTCATGACCTTAGTGGAATTAGATGAGATTAAAGAAAAAACCCCACCAAAGGCCAATGCAAGGTGACTCTTTGCTGCACAGTGCCAGGTGGGCTGCCCACACTGCCTTTCAAAAAGTCTGAGAAAAGCAAGTCAAGAAACTGCACATCACCTACAAAACTCAACAGGTAAGAGGCAGTAAAAACACTCCCTTGTTTCCCCACCCAGCAAGACACCAATGATACACAAACATGTCAGCAGTTCCCACGCAGCAGCAGCAATATTTTATCATTGGATCAACTACCAAAAATTAAAGAAGGTCCTGGACCCATCAAGATACCATCACAAATCCTCCTAGAAGATATAAGGATGGCAGGTCCTGTTCCAGGACCTGGACAAAGAAGATATCCCCACCTCCAACCAGAAATCCCAGTTACTTGCATCCCAACACCTTGCCCTTCCACTGAATGTCAGGTAGGCTCAAATCCCCTGTAAAAACTTGGTCTGTGATCTAGAGACTTCCTTGAGTCATTTGAAGAAGACTCCACTCACTTGCTCATCCTGATTCAGGTGGTAAGGACACCCACCACTGCCTCGACCCCAGGGTATTTTCCAGACAAGCACAGGGAGAAGAAGCCAGGAGCAGAAAAGGCCAAACACGCTTTACTTGCTGATGATCAAATTTCCTGTGGGATTTAATTCTTGTCTCAGAATGCCACCAAAGCCAGTCTATTTAAGGACACAATCGGTAATAAAAATAACAGTGAGATCAATATAGAATGGAAAAATGTAAACACATTTACAAAATGTAAATACATTTACAAAAATGGATAAAACGTAGATAAAATGTAAACAAAATTATTCCATAATAAAAAGAAACAACCCAACAAATTCCAAGACAGAAGATTGGCTAAAAAAGCACAGTGAAACAGGAAACGCCAGGAAAAATTGAGTTCAAATCACTAGGTTGGTTGTGGGATCTTTCATTTCCACAGCTGGGCTCCTTCATGACATTTGCATTTATCCAAACCAGCCTGCAGCACAAAGAGAGAAAAAGGGAAGAGGGGTGAAGACCAGGCCTTACACACCACAGGAGCTCCTCAGAGCAGTGGGACAGGCAGCTTCACAAAAGTTGCACAAACACAGCATCCTCTCCCCATCCCAGCTCCACGTCCTTGGTACCAAGCACTTACATCCACGTGTAGAACACTTAATCACTCCACCCATGCACTGTGCTCTGAATGTCTTAGGGTTCGAAAATTGCTGGTACAGCCATTTGCATTCAAATAAAATCTAATCCCCAGAGGGACAGGTGAAAGTGCTCGACCACCATGATGACTACTCAAATATTGTTCGTTTCCATCATCCTGCTATGCACTGTACAGTTTCCTGGAAAAAGGAGTTTCATTCTTTGCCTGCAGACCTCACACTGGACAAGGGATGCTCTCAAACTATTAGTACCAGCTGAGAGCCCTTCCCACAGCAGCCTTTCCAGCTCAGGTACACCAGTCAATGGCT
Source organism: Thinocorus orbignyianus (assembly GCA_013400375.1). NCBI lineage: Eukaryota > Metazoa > Chordata > Aves > Ciconiiformes > Thinocoridae > Thinocorus > Thinocorus orbignyianus. Next base: position 478,997 of record VXBW01004053.1, read on the forward strand.
TCTTGGGGGCACTGCCCCTCAATGCCTGCACCTTACAGGATGCTCCCACACCCCAACTCCTCCTCAGGTGTTTCCCCAGGGAAGGTAAAGGCCTTCCCCTTGGCTTCAGCACTAAAAATGCAACAATGCAGCAGCTAAGCTGTGGCTGGAGTGGACATGACTTACTTTCTGCACTGCACTGTGGATATTCTATCGTCCCCTCCACACACTGCACTCTGAAGGGGGAAGATGCTGGGTCCTCCAAATATCCTCTTCTACACTTAAATTCAATATAGTCACCCGATCTGGAATATAACTTTTTTCTTGCATTTCTTGCAGCCTTCCATTTCAGCTCAATATTGTTTCTGGCCATGTCTTCTTCAGACGCTGTACAGGCCACTTGAAAAAGGCAAGAGAAGAATGTCATCGCTTCATGTAGATGCACCATGAATAACATTTTTCCCCCAGAGCCTACAGAAGTTCTTTGCATCACAAAACAAATCCAGCTTTTGCTCTGTCCCTCTGCTACTTGCAACAGAAAACACATTCACATCCAAGCAAAAGGGAAAACAGTCCGTGGCTGAGACTCCCACCCAGAACTATGGAGAAGCCTTTTCACCCTGACAGTCACACAGGGCAAGATCAAAGCCTGGGTGGGGGAGGTCACCATGCACCAGTGAACTTCCTCATGTCTTTTTTGAGAACCTTCCTTCATCTCTGCTGAGCACTTCTCTACATTTGTTTCCTCACAGCCATGTCATGGATGCACCCCCAGGTTTCCCCAGCACTGCCATACGCATCCTCCTCATCCACGGCCTGCTGACCACAGCAGTGTCCCCCAACTCAGGAGCACTTGGGAGCCCTGCATGGTGACAGCAATCCCCACACACAGGGGAGTTCAGCCAAACTCCCTTTCTCCTGAACCTGCTTTTGTGGCAAGGGACAGCAAGCAGCAGAGGAAAGTACATGAACTAACTTCAAGAAGAAACTCCTTCTGTACAAAAGGACTCATTGTTCTGCCTTGCTGTCACTGCAGCCCCAGCACAAGTGTCGATGCACAACTGATGACCTCAGGATCCGAGAAAAAGAAAAGAGGAGCACACACACAGCCTTTGGCCACACAGCATGTGCTTCAACCTACCTAGGCAAACTGGAGGGCTTGTCCACTGTCCGTTAATACACATGATACTCTGAGATCCTTCCAGGACATAAAGATCTTGGCATTTGTATTCCAGAGTTTTACCTTGTGGATATTCTTGCTCAGTGAAGGAAACAAGGTCTCCATGTTCAATAACTGGAGGTGGGCCACATTTCTTACTTTTACCTGGAAGAAAATTCCCAATCAGAAAGCAAGCCTCAAGAATTCAGTTGAAACAGAGGCCTGGCCACAAATACTACAAGACAGTATGTTCGCACTAGTCTGAGAGATCCAGAAGAAAGCAGAGAAAAGCGAATACCTGAAAGGTGAAAAAGAGCCGGAGTTTCTCACTTCTCCAGTGCTGGGACTCACAACTGCCAGTTCACCCCATCTGTCCACAGCTGAAGTGCTTGCAGAAGTCCGCAGGACTTTCATCCTGCATAATGGTGTAGCATTTAACACACCAAAGGCTCTTTCTGCAGAAGAGCCTGACAACGACCTCCTCCCTCTACTGCCTGAGCAGTGAGAAAAGCGGAATTGAAAACAGTAACAACTGTCACTGAACTGCAGAACTGCATTCACTATTCAGACAGCTCTGGGGCTCCGCTGGCCACTTATGGCCACTAGAGAGTTCACACATGCCAATCCTGGGGCGTTGCTGACATGTCTATAGCCTTCCAACAGACCTGCATTAGGAAATCTTCAGAGAAGACCCAGATCCCTTTGTACCAGCAGTGATGCCCTCTGTACTTGACATTGTGGTCTGGATATGGCAGCTGGTCTTAATTCATCTGCTGCTTCTGCACCCCTTTCACTTCCCAGCTGAGTGGTGTTTGAGTCAAGTGCTGCTGGATTGGTTCACGTGCTGAAACTTTCTGTATGCCTCATGAAAATAAATGAGATTATTCAATGCACTCATGAAATCCTAGGAGTCACCTAAAGTATCTAGGTATTGGCCCACGCATCAAATTCTGCCCTCAGTGGATTTAATGGTTGATTTGACTCCAGAGCACTCAATACAGCAATGCATCATCTGCATTATCTGTACGTCAATTAGCAGGGAAGCTCTGGGCTCTATTGCCCAAAATGGAACAATGGCAAAAATTCTCACTCTCTTCTTATCAGGCAGGCACAGACAGCAAATTCTAAGAAGTCCAAGTCTTATGTCTCAAAACTAGACCCAGCCAGCAACTGCTTTCAGCTGCAGGGTGGTTTTGCAGACAGGGCCCTCTCAAGTGAAGCCACCTGGGGCACTCAGCTGGTAAACTCATCTGAAGAGATAAGATAACTGGGAAAATGTCTTTTTCCTGAATGTGCCAGATAAGTGGTGTTTGTGCACAGTAATGAGACTGAAGTTTGGAGAAGTAAATGACAATAAGTCAGCTTCATGACAGTCTGACTGACAGGTGACTGTATGAAGAGAGAGAGAAATTACCTTCGCACTTTGGCAGCTCTGTCCAGGTCCCATTCTGACACACTGCAGTGGAAACCCCAGCCATCTGAAAGCCTTGCCAGCACTGATAGCGAGCACTCTCTCCAGGCATATACCTTGACTTTTTAACACCATCAACTTTACCACCAGTAATTTCTGGAGGTGGCCCACACTTCACATCTGAAAAGAGACACTGCTGCAGTCACTTTTGCAGGCACGCAAAGGAAACAAAAATAAAAAAGGTAGGCCTTAGAGTACTTAGGTAAACAGTCCCCTCTATGCTAACAGGCAAGATGAAAGCACAGATTCATACCTCTGCAGGTTGGTACTTGTGACCATTGTCCATTTATACAAGTGACATAATTTCCACCAATCATTTGAAAATCGCTTTCACATTCATACTGCACTCTGGCACCAGGCAGATACCTCTCCTGTTGAGGACTTGTAATAAAAGCATCAGGAATTTCAGGTGCGGCTCCACAGCTAACCTCTGGAAAGAGAGGTGCAGTTAAGAACAGCAGCGCAGCACTATTACAACCAAAGAACACTGTATTCTGGAGCACCATTGCTCTTGAGGAGTAAAAGTGGTTTGTGTAATGCAGATAATTTTCTACAAATAGAAAAGGAAGACCAGGCTGCCCAGAGAGGTGTTGGAGTCTCCATCTCTGGAAACAGTCAAAACCAGCCTGGACAAGTTCCCGTGTAACCTGCTCTAGGAGGACCTCCTTCGGTAGGGGGGTTGAACTCGGTGATCTCCAGAGGTCCCTTCCAACCCCATATCATTCTGTGATTCTGTGATATCATGGTCTTTATAATGTAGCGCTTCAAAAGTGAATACTATTTTTGCCTAGAGTTGCTAGGGTAAAAGGGAAAACCGGTTCCTGAGATCAGTCGTGCCAAAGGACTGGAGAGTCAAGTAATTTCTTTGCTATTCGAAGGTAACTTTCATAAACTCACATCCTTAGTGATGAAGAATGTCTTATATTATCAAAGAATATTAAAGAGAGTATCTTATCCTTTCTTAATGACCTACAATACCTTACCAGTCATCTCCTCCTTCGCAGCCAGCATCCATTCCCTCTGCTTGACTTCAGCAGTGAGCTAATTTTCAGCTACTAGCTTTAGCCCACAGGGAAAAATTTCTTTGCTTGTCTACCCCGCTTGTTGTTTCTCAGGAGCCATAAAAATAGCTGTAGTAGCCTGTTCAGAGCAAGACACCTGTTGGTTCTATTGGCCTGACTCACCTGCACGCCTGAGTGGACATTATTTTAATGCACAGCATGAAAGACTAAGAAGGATCATAGACTACTTAGAAGTAGAATCTATACCCTCACAGAAGGGTGGTGCTGTCCAATTTCCTTCTCTACAAATAATTTCAGGTGGACCAACAACCAGAAACCCTGCATCACACTGGTAGCGAATTGTTTCACCAGGTTCATAAATCTTCTTGTTTCTGCCTTCAATTTGAGCATTGGCAACTTTTGGAAAACTTCCACATGGCATTTCTGAAAAAATACAGAAAGTTGATGCTTGTGTTAATGTGAAATACACAGAATGAGCGTCCTATTTCAACCAAACAATTGTTTTAGAGGACTAACATCAGCATAGTCATCCATTGACTGTTGATTTTATATAAAAGGTATCACACAGAAGATTAAATAAGAAATTCCCCTAAACAGACATGAACTTCAGTCACTGAAATATTTAGAACCTGTTTCTAACCATGCCGGACAATTTGAATAAAGGCTTCTGTCCCTTACTACACAGAAGTGGTTTCCATTACTGGAACACCAAAGCAACTCCTCGTCACTAGAACACTCTGTAGAAAACAGATCCTTGGATTACGAAGATGTGTCCAGGACTCACCTGCCAGAGATATAAACTGAACAAAGATTGCAAGAATACAAAGGAATATTTAAAATCTAAACTGCACTCAAAAAGTCTGCCTTACATCCAATCAGGATTGCTCTGAAAACACCCATGAGGGATGGTAAGACTCTACAGCAAAATATGGAGTTACTGGCTCCTACTAGTCAACCTCCAGTTTAAAATTACTTCAATTTCACTGCTAAATGCACTTCAAACGAAGTATTTTTGATATTACCAAAGCATCTAGGAGCTGAAGTCCATGTTCCCATAGAACAAGTTATCTCTGATGGTCCATCTAATGTATATCCAGAACGAGAAACATACTTAAATTTAGCACCATTCAGATAAAGTGTTTTCCCTTCTTTTCGTATTTTCAAGTGTTGATTTTCCAGCATGGGAACATCAGCACATTCTATGTGTTGTGGTGGCAAACATGGTCTTTCTATAAAATATAGAAAACACAAATAAACAATAACACAAAACAACTGATATTCCAATGATGGATGCTGTCTAAAACTGAAAAAAGTAAACAACAATTATCCAAGCATAAATTAAATGGCTTGAAAGGAAGATGAAGAAATATCTAAGATGTATAACCCAAAACTTCTGTCTCCTTTCCCCCTACATGGGGTTTCTTTCTTTTCCTTTGAACCAAATTAAAGCCATTTTCCAGCTCATACCAAGGAGACAGTTTTAGCTTAGTATCAAGAACAGGGAAAATTTCATAGAGAAATAGAAGAGACATTACCTTCTTCTGGGATACTGAAAGTGAGTTTCTAGAATATTAGCTATTAAATTTTTCCATCATTAATAAGATTGTACCCATGTCCTGAGGGGCTTTGTGATGACATGATGAAAAAGAGAACAGAACTTAACAAAGTATTATAATGTACTTCCAAATACATATAATGGATTAAATCTCTATGAAGCCATCCTGAGTCAAACCTGTCCCGATGCTTTCTTCTCCTGTACTACTGGGTAGACTTAAATTGTATTTTATTTGCATTTTAAATTAATTAATAAATTAGTTTTTATTAGTCAATACATCAAGTTGAAAGCGTATGTTTGCCCTGAATTCCACAATACGAAAAAATCTAAGTACAGCCAAAGCTCCTGCTCAGTAACTGGGACTGGGAATTTTATTTCAGTAAAACCTGTCTTATGAACAGTTCAAGCATTTTTTTTGTTTGTTTGGGTTTTTTTTTCTCTCTATCTGCTGCTTATTATCAGGAATGGAGACTCAAAGGCAATGTAAAAGAAGAGAAGACTCGTGACATTGGAATATTGCAGCTAAAAATGGAGATGTGGTTGGCACGTTGTGCACATCAGTCACCAGCTGGCGCCTCATTTGTCCTGTGCTCATCTATCTCCCACTCATTTCTTCTACCTCTTAATGAATTTTTGTTTACAAGGTATCACCTGCATCAGTAATATTTTAACACCTGGATAACAGGTTCCTCAGCATTTTCTAGAATAGAGGGTCTGAGTAATGCCATATCATTTCTACTCTTACGACAGGAAGAAGCCACAAAAAGAAAAAGAGAAAAATTAAGAAAGAATAGAAATTAAAACCCCCAAAGATTGCTATTACTACAACTAAATAAAGCATAATACTGATTTTTTTCACTAGCATACTATTAAAGGCCCCCAGCAAAACTGAGACTCCATTCTGCAATATACTAAACAAACCAATAAATGCACAGCTCTTGTGGGAAACTTTTACACGCTGTCTTAGATAAGTCTGTGTAAACAAAAAGATTTACGGTCCAGCAGCTGGTTAACTGCACTCTCTTAGCAACTTATACTCTATTGCCTTTCTGCAGTTACCAGTTCATGATAATCTTAACATAAATAGTATCATCACCCTAGAAATGATGACTGCAAATGCATAAAACACAGAAATTCATAATAGAAGAGACAGAAAAAAATATCCACTACTGACCCACACAGTAAGGTGGTGATTGCCACTTTCCTTCTATACATGTTATTTCTTCTGCACCGATGAGCTGGAAATTCTTCAGACATGAAAAAGTTATTTTACTCCCATTCTTGTAATTTCTTCCAACAGTTACCTGTCGAGCATAAGGCACCTGAGGTGGAGGTGGGCATGTACTCTCCTCATCTAAGGACACATACTCATGTTATAATAGGACGTCAGATAAAATGTAACAGTTCATCACAGATTAAAACACTAAAAATCAAAAACCACATTCTTCAGTAACTATCTCAAGCCTTAATACCACAATCATTTTGTTCTGCTTCAAAAATGCTAGATCTGCCTTCAGATGCTCATAAGCTTTCAATCTCATATACAAGATAGTCACAGTGGCCTACAACAATCTATGCTGAAGCTACTTGTAATCCCTCCTCTCTCTTACACACAGCTGTGAGCACCTGTGTGCTCTCCCTGCTCCTCCCTCTATGGTGAGCTACTTAGAGCTGGACCAACTTCTGAGGTTCTTGTTTTGCTTCTGTTTTGTTGTTGCTTTTTTTGCTGGAGTTAGCTGATAGCAGAGCTATATGAGAATGACAAGAAGAAACAAAGATATGAACTACAATTTTCCCCACTCAAGGAACAATGGGCCGCTCCTGCCAAAGGTAAGAAAAAGTGAGGGAAGGAGGAACTCTAGGAAGGGGGAGACCTCAAGAGCTTGATTTGTTCCTTCTAGTGGTTCCAGAAAAATTGGGAAGGTAGGGACACCTGATTTGGAAAGAGAATGTTCCCTCAAGTAACTGCCACTCTGGGTACTTCTCCCACTTCCATGCATCATTTTCCACAAATCTGGTATAACCAAAGCAGGCAATGATTGTTTTATAATCACGCCTTCTACAGGCAATATCCTGCAGGAATCTGACTTTTGGTGTGCATTCAATAAGGGCAATCTCCTCTAGCTCTCTGCTTTTGAGTTGGCCAACTCAGCTTTTTCTTATTGTTTCACTAGGAAGCAATTGGAAGAAACAGAAGGAAAAGAAAAGAAAGGAAAAGCTTTGAATGTTTAAAGGAAATAAAGGATCTTTGGCTGGAGCTTGCGCTACGTGCTGCTCTCACTTGTGCCAGGCTAAAGGCCTTTTGAAGAACCGAGCTTAAATTTACCATTGCATCTTTTCTCAGATCAGAAGTGACAACTATTCCAATTGTTGCACAGATTATTAAATCTGCCTCACTAAAATACTGTAGCTCTAAACCTAGTTAACTGTTCAAATTATTCCCATAATTATTCATGACTGTTCTTAAGCACATAATCAAGTAAGCAGGTAAGCATTTCCATTTCAGGCTAATAACACAGCTAAGAAGCTTTAATAATGATCATTTATCATTCCTACAGAAAAAGAAGAAATTGTATGCAAATCTAAAAACACACCTGTACATTCAATTTCTGGTGACCATTTTCCAGACACACAAGTTGCCTGTTTAATACTTCTCTCAGCTGATGTACACATATAATTTATAACTCCACGGAACCTAGTCCGCTTTCTTGGCCGGAGCTGATCACCAGGCACAAGCTCCACATGCGCTGGAAGTACACACTGAGGAGATGGATCTGAAAAAAAAACCAGCAGAAAGAGACAAAAATAGATGTAGTTCAGATAATACGTACATAGGCATATGATGAAGAAGTCATCAGTTTCCTAACGCATGTCAATGTGAAAACGTTTTTTTGGTTAGTAGTTTGAAGTAACTCCTGAGATTCCTAGGCTACAGAAACAGACTTTTTGTCCCTGTTATCTAAAGCAGAGACTCTTCCTACCCACAAAGCATTTATGGTTATGTAGACAGAACCCCTTTTGCTGAATACAGTAAGTAATAGAAAAACTAAGCTTTTTTTTCCCTCCCTAAAACTATGGAAAGGTAGTGAGATAAGCAAGATGCTTGTAGAAACAGGAGAACAAGGGAAGTTCTACTCCACACCAAATGCCTCTTTGGTATCAATCTCCTGTGGAAGTATTTCTAGGTCATAACCAGGTCCTGTGTCCTTGACTGGTGATTCTGAGAGTCAGAACACAAGCTACTTATGAAAGCTAAGCAGACTGTTTTGTGCCAGACAGTCCTCAACATAACTGGAAATAAAGGTAGAGTAGACTAAAATCACTGATGAATATAAAATCACTTTTGAAGAAAGGGGAAACCAAGAATTGGATATTTATTCTGTTTATTTTGTTAAAGGTAAGTGAAGCACTGGAGTCAGTTACACCAAACAAGACTACTCCTTGTCCAGCATTGCTTTTTTCTTAAATTATTGACCCAAACAGATATTTTTTTTTTCTTTTTCTTAGGAAAAGGCTTTGGCTTATATTTTCTTAAAATATATCACTTTCATTCAATTTATGCACTGCAAAACTCTACGGGAAGATGAGAAAAAAAAAAAAGAAAAAAGAAAATTACTGATCAGAAATGAAAAATCCATGTAAAAATGATGAAGATGGGAGAAGCTTAGCACCTTAATATGGTGGCTACTAATATTATGTGTAATTTCCAGTAGGATTTTAAAAAAGCAGAGTAGTGTACAGAAACATAAAACTACAAGTAATTAATTCAACAGACACGCTATTTTATTGCACGTATATCCAAAGGCTTCTGAAGGGTTGTTACCAGGGAGGAACACTGAAAAATGGGTAAAAGCCACCATACACCAAAGGTGTACCCCCATACTTGATTTTACCCACTGTGCAAGTGTCTGTTTCCTTCTCCAAACCTACTCAGAGTGCTTACAAGTTATAGGTGCAGAGTCTTTCCAGCATGAAGGGCACGCTCACATTTAAAAGAGGAGTAAATGAAAAAAGCTTAGTTGACATGCATGAAACTATAGTATCTCTGGCTACATATTGTTTGCTGAAGTCCTTGAGATTTTGAATAGAACTATGTTAAATCTGAAATATTATGGAAACATGATGGAAATAGATTACCAGCACAAAGAGGAAAAGGCTTCCATTCCCCATTAAGGCATTTTATTTTCATTTCCTTAGTATTGTCAGAAGCTTGTTCACATACACAAATTACTTCAACCCCATGTGAAAACCAGGTCTGGTCTTCCTGACGAAGAACAACATTTGGAATAGAGGAAGGTGATCCACATGGCATTTTGTCTTCTGTTGAGAAGAGCAAAAGTATTCCACAATAATATTGGAGTCATATACGAATAGCTGAAAGAACTTAACAAGAAGAACTATATTTACATACAGTCAGCCAAACTTGCTCTCATTAATTGTAACAACTAAACTTCAACACAGCTGAGTATGTATATGTTTTAGTCAGTTTACCAAGGCCCTCTCCTGTCTTTTCCTTTTCCATCTCTGTGGTAACTCCACAGCATGCTCCACAAGTAGTTTCAGCTAATATTCATTTCCTAAACTGTTTTTCATTGGTACATAAACCCTAAAGGGTCAAGTAATCCAACTCAGTTGGATCCCTGATTCTGATCAGTCAAAATTATATTTGATCAAACACCTACACCTTCGTAATGTGTACTTTCAATTAGTATTACTACAAGAACCCAAAACCACCGTAATATCACTCAGAGGGCTGCAGCACTGTCACCTCTATGTACTAACAGCAGTTCTTGCCTCAGGCTGTCACTGCTGCTGTGATAGCAACAGCAAAAGGCAATGGCTTTCACAGATGAACGCAGTACGTGAATAGGTTTTTTGAAGGAGAAAAAAGGCACGTAAGGGGAATAAAGGCATACAGCCTGTTCTTAATGTGGGAGAGGGAAGACGCATGATAAACTCAAAAACTGAATTTCAGCAACCCAGCACGCAAGTTTGGACCACTCTTCTTTCAAGACTGTGCACCAAAACTATTCTCACTGGATCAAGGATTGAAAAGATGAAAGCTCCATGCTGTGCTCTCTTAAACCATCAGTGTTGCTCATGGAAGATGTCAGAATGTTATATATATATATATATATAAGGACAGTAAACTATTCCATAAAACCCCACCATGTATTGGTTCTGCTATTAGATGATCATGAACTATAAAAATGTCCCGAAATATTTTCTGTAGTAACAGATTTTCAGCTTGAATATTCCATTCTACTTCAATTTTGAGACACTGTCTTAACCATCAAACAGTAGTTTTGCACAAGTATTATTTAACTCCTTTCACTGAAATTCATACTCTCAGGGCTGAGGTACACTACATAGTGACACGCACAGAAAGTGGGTGCTTTTGCTTAGGCAGGAGACTTGACTGTAGAGCTATTCATGTTTTCAATACATCAACTATAAAAAACTGTTGGAGTGTCTGACTCTAGCCTAGGGAAGACAGCAACGTAGACAATGCTTTTAGAGTCATCATGTTTGTAGCCTAGTGCCCCAGTGTTGCCATTGATAGAACATGGCCACAGATTTAGCAGCAAGCTTGCAGGACCTCAGGATGGAGGTTAATCAGGCCTACTTTATCAGAACTTGTCCTGACCTGCCTGGAGGCTTGCTCTAGCTGTAACAGAAAGTTTTCTAGAGACCAGGCTACACCTACATATTTTAATTTTGGTTATCTCTGTATGGTACAACCATAGTTTTATATATATAATAGTAACAAGTTTTTAGTCTCTGTGGAGACTAAAAAAACTAATAAAGTTTTACACACAGTGTGTGTTTATTTTTCATCCACAGCATGATTTCAAAGGTCACATTATACCTACAAATCTGTAATTTTAATTGTGAAAACATCTTTGAATTATAGACTTTTCACAAGAGTTGTATAGATTACCAATGCAAGAGGGAGGAGATGACCATTGTCCATCAACACATTCTATTTCCTTCGATCCAACCAATTTAAATTCAATGTTGCATTCATATTGCTTTCTGTCTCCATGCTGATACTGTTCTTCAGAGCCATCAGCAATAATTCCATTGGTAATCTCAGGGGGAGGTCCACAGCCTCTGGCCTTCACTGAAATCAAGAAATCAAATCTATGCTCTCAACTCAGTACTTTTAGCACAGTTATATCTTTAGTGCAGCATAAAATAAACTGAATTTGTTGCTTAAAGTTAAAAAAAGTCAGTAGAACAGGTTAAACAGATTATTGGTTTATGCCTTTGAATATCTGGATTCATCCTGGGCTGGAGATCACCATCAGATATAAAATCACAGAATCACAGAATTGTATAGGTTGGAAGGGACCTTTAAGATCATCTAGTTTATCATCAACCTAACTCTGATTAAAAAAAAAAACAAACAAAACCCCAAACCAAAAACTAAACAAGCACACCCAATCACTAAGCCATGTCACTAAGCACTATGTCAACCCATCTTTTGAATACCCCAGGGATGGTGCCTCAGCCACTTCCCTGGGCAGCCCATTCCAATGATTAATAATATGCATAACTCTGGCTCATTCTACTCTCTTACTTCCATACACTGCTAATTGACTGCTATGTTAAATGAAATGGCTAATAAAACCAACCCATTTTTAAGAGAAAAAAAAGTGTTACATGGGTGACAACTTCATAATTCTTAAAAAAAAAAAAAAAAAAGAAAAAAAGAGCTGAACACTTTGCAAGTAATATGCAAGTAATATATGAGCTCTGCATCACCTAGCAAATTAAGTGTACTGTATATTAAAGGAATTAACTTCTGATGGAGTTAATGGAACTCCTGCTAAGGGAGCTTACAATGTTCCTGATCTAAAGAGCCAACTATATGAAATATACTTGTTTTAAAATGGAAAAGAGAGTGAGCAAAAAGAAGGATGAGAGCATGAAAGACGGCAAGGAAATTGATTAATTGGGAAGAAAGAGAGATGAGAAATATGAGATCCTTTCATCCTCTCAAGCTTTCTCATGAAAGGGCATCGCACCAGCAAAATAAATGCTCTTCAGATGTCACTAAGTTGTGCTCTGTCTTAAAAAAAAAAAAGATGAGAAGAATAGAGACATATATCTTCCCTTCTGCGTTCGTTTGCTCATCCTACTGGATGAAGCCGAAGAGTTTCACCCAGAAAACTCTTCATTGAGCTTTTTAGGCTTGGGTCCAGCTCTGTATCATCTCCAAAACAGTTTATCTTCTTCAATATCATGTGACCAGAAAAAGGAATATAGAGTACAATATCTGATGGGTATCAACATTAAGTAGTGGCAAAACTCACGAGGTTACTCAGTCACTCCTGGTTTCCATATTGCACATTAGGTATGCCTTTTTGGAATAAGAAATAATTTATCATACATTATAATCAATAACCTGGGTGAAATTTTGAGCAAGCCATTTACCAGCTCACTTTCAGTTATTGCAGAACTCCAGCTGGCATAACTAAATCTAACAAACAGTTCAGTATTGAAAGTTCAACTGTTCAGATTTTTTCACATGAAATAGTGAAAAATACTATGAAACGATCCAAAGAGGGCCAGTTCCCACCCTTTTAGAGACAAAGATAGAATAATTGTTCCTGGGAGCAAGACTGGCTTATAGAAGGTGTCCACAGAAGTCTTCAGGACCCAGGCATTTTCCTATATTTTCTACTATAATAAAGTTAATAGAAGAATTACCTTTACACTCTGGTGCTGATGGAAACCATCCAAAGTAATAGCACTGACTAGAAGCAGGTCCAACTCTTACATAATTGTTTGCACAGGTAAATTTCACAACATCTCCATTGTGGTATGTACCACGCTTGGGAGAAAAATCTCCATTGGGCAATGTCAGCGTTCCACATTTTATTGCTACAAAGACAAAATATTTTAATATGTAGTGTACACTCTATAAAAAGTACATTAAGTGCTACTGAGTAGAAGAGAGCCAAAGAAAGTCTTAAAGAAAAAAGCTTCATAAACTGTATACAGAGTTACACTGATTAGCAAATACAGCAATATTCACCAAGACACTGGGGTGTTGGACTCCATTCACCATTTATGCCACACCTTGAGGTACCAGTTGACATGTTATTTGCAGTCTGATATCCCTCCAAACACGCATACTCAATTGTATCTTCAGGCACAAACATAGTTTTATTTGCAGGGTAATTCAAGATCTTCAAGTGTGTTTTACATGCTCCTGTAGAACGAAACAAAATTAGCACATTTTGTGATCCAGAAACACTGCCCTTTGGAAGCATGGTTTCTGTATGTGCTTCAGCGTGTGCCAGTCTACTGAACTACTCGGTATATTTGAAACATTAAAAATTCTGCATTGCCATAATATGAATGTAGAATATCACATGTAGCATATTCACATAATATCTATTGCATTAATCTTCAGAAATATGTGTCTAGAATTAATATCTAGCATAAATATTTCTTCCTTAGATTCAATTTCCTTCCTTCTATGACCTAGTATCACTAGAGGTGTCATAGCAAACAGTGTCTACTCCCGTTCCCCATGGTTTTTTGTGAGAGTGTCATGAAAAAAGCTGCAAAATCCTAAGTAAAGGCAGTTTGAAATAAAAGGATGAGGTAAGATACCAGCTAAAGTTAGTCGGTATTAAGAGCCTCAGTATCGTAATACCAGAAGATTAAGTCTCTTCTTCAGAAGAGGAAGGAACTAAGAGGAGAAAGGCAACAACACTATGGATGTATCTTCGGGAAAAAGCACTCCAGTGTTTTTCACAAATGTACTTTTTACCAAGGCAGAGATAAGCATAGTACTTTTTATGCACAGTTTCCAAATAATGAATTACATTTTTCTCTATTCTGGTCACATTTAGAGAAAGTCCTTGGCAGAATCCCTTGGTTCACAAATATTTCTTGATAAATCACCCCTGACTTGTGAAAGGCAGGAGAAATGGGAGTAAATTTGCCTTCAATGACCAGCTGGAATGCATGGAGCTCTGCCTGGGGATGGATGAGGAATCAACCAAGAGCTTACAGGCCAGGATTAAAGAGAGGGCAACATGCTCACAGCCTAGAAAGCCAACTGGATCCTCAGCTGCATCGAAAGAAGTGTGGCCAGCCGGCCGAGGAAGGTGATTCTATCCCTCTACTCTGTTCTAGTTAGACCCCACTTGGAGTATAGCACCCAGCTTCAGAATCCTCAGCACAAGAAGAACATGGACCTGTTGGAACGAGTCCAGAGGATGGTCACAAAGATGATCAGAGGGCTGGAGAACCTCTCCTATGAAGACAGACTGAGAGAGTTAGGGCTGTTCAGCTTGGACAACAGAAGACTCCAGGGAGACATTATAGCAGCCTTCTAGTACCTAAAGGGCATCTACGGGACAGATGGAGAAGAACTAGTTATCAGGGAATGTATTGATAGGACAAGACGTAAAAGTTTTAAACTGAAAGAGGGTAGATTTAGATTAAAAATTTGGAAGAAATTCTTTACTGTAAAGATAGTGAGGCACTGGAACAGGTTGCCCAGAGAAGCTGTGGATACCCGATCCCTGGAAGCATTCAAGGTCAGACTGTATGGGGCTTTCAGTAACCTAGTCTAATACAAGGTGTACCTGTCCATGGCAGGGGAGTTGGAACTAGATAACCTTCAAGGTCCCTTACAACTCTAAGCATTCTACAAAATTTGGGCATATGTACCTTGTGTCAGGTAAGAATCACTGAATAGGTCAGTGATCACCATCTGCTTCATACTACAGAGGTCCAAAAAGACAGCTCACCTAGAGGACAGCAGATATTTTCCCTGCTTATTCATTTCCTTTATGTTTTCTCTATTGCTTGGAGCCCCAGAAAGGTTAATCTGTAGGATCAGTCCTCTATTTGACTCTCTCTCTGCCCAGTAAGAAAACTCTACCAATCTAGATGACAAAATTTTTGTACATAGGACATCGTGTCTGTGCCAGGGCAGTGACAATGACAGAGAGCTCTGATGCCTTTATGTTACTCACTGATGCACTTTGGAGGCGGAGTCCATTCATTCTTTTGGCACTGTACCTCTCCTGTTTCTTGTCCTTCTGGAGTTACATAACCAGTATTACATCTATAGGTGGCCTCCTGTAAATTAAGTAATTTCCTTTCCGAGGTGAAATAACCATTGTCAAAACTGATAATCTGGCATCTTTCTGAAAGAGATAGACAGAATTTCTTCCAAGTAAAACACTGTTAAGCTACATGCTTGTATTACACAGGAGGACAAATGAAACGGCAGTAGGATTTAGAATACTTTTAAGGACACAAGTTTTTTTGCTTCTGTATCAAACTTTCTTTCTTTCTGGGTGACAACTGGAAAGCGAAAAGTCAAAGTTCACAGTTACCAACTCATGCAGAAAAAACAGGAATGGACAGAGATTTGATTTGCAGGAATCCTGCAGACTTCCAAAACTGTATGTCCTCATCTGGTCTTCACTAGAAATTAAAATTGATGTTGGGCATGCTCTGCACTAAGCAGGCATAAAGAGGACCTTCTGCCTTTTCTGCACGGGGACACATACCAGAGATCACCATGGTGTGCAGGTACCATCTCAGTTCTACCAAAAAGAAATCATTCAGAGCGTGTGTACTGCAGGACTAAAGCAAATTTGTAGCAAAGGACCCCTTCTTGTGCATTAAAGCACTACTGCAGACAGACCCAATGCTGTAACTGATTTCACATCATTTTGAATACATTGTTTAAGTCAGTCTAAATGGATGGAAATCAACCATCTAGGTTTACCGGGAAGGTGGTTGGATGTTACGGACTTGTATTTTGAAAGAAAACGTTCGTTGTATGCTAAGTTCTTTACTAATAAATTATTCTGAGTTTCTTCATTTTTAGAAATTAAAACGAAAACAAACAGTCATATTTGTGCATTGGGGAGTCAAGTAAATAAAAATATGAAAAAGAAGACTTTGATGAACATTGGATGTATTTGAGGATGTATTTGAATGTTGTGAGGAGAGTTAATGACATCTTAGTACAACAGCTTCAAAAGTTTAAATTTCACATCAAATGTTCTTTTTTTATTTATACTAGCGATGCCTACAACTGCCTCACAGTAGGCATTATAAAATTTTATTTTGCTTGCTAATGGCTACATCAAAATCTCAGTAGGTGGCGGTCCAAAACATCCTATGGTCAGTGTCTCTGCCAGAGTGGAATTGTTTCCTAAAAACCTATTTTTACAGTTCATGAAAAGTTAGGTTGAGTTATTTCTTTCATCCATATGAAATCATTATCTAAAGTATTTAAAGTTCCTGTGAGACATTCTAGCAATTTCAGGCTTGGTGCAAGTCAGGAACAAAAGCTGGAAATGCAGAGAGGTAACCTTCTTATTCTTCCTCCCTTCCAGTATGACACCAACTGGCAAGAGGGATCAGGTGGCATAGCGAGACGCTGAAACAAGACAAAGAGTTACAGATAAGCTGCACAAGGGGGATGACTACTATTTATTAGATTACTGCACAGCTGTATTACAACAAGATTTCACTAGTGAAGACAAAGAGATCATGACTCCCATCCCAGAACTTACATTCCAGGAGATCTGAATGAGCCATGTGTGGACATTTACAAGGGTTACATTCCACACGTTTGTATACTGACTGACCTCAGCAGCACACAGGGCCATGAGAGCTGCACGAGCCAGTTGAGAGAATCACAGTATTGTGTTTCAGTTGTACGGCAGCTAGACTTAGAATTAATGTAGGTGATGTGATGATGGATTTACTGGTTTTAGCTAGAAACCTGAATAAAATACAAGCACACTCACTATTGCGGACACATCTTGGGGAAGGAGACCAGCCATCCTTTGTGCACATGACTTCTCCATCTTCATGTTCAGCATGAAAGTCATTGTCGCATCTGTAGTTAGTTTTTTCACCTTCTTTATAAACATTCTGTTTACGTAAGAAATAACCATTTGCCAGATGTCCAAAACTGCATTTTTCTAAAGAAAGAAGGTAAATGCATTTAACCACAGTAATTTGTACAGCAAGAACTGAGGTAAATTAATTCTTAGGAAAACAGTTACCAAAAAAGGGTCTCTTAGCACATTTCTGTATTCTTCTACCCCCGTAAGACATTTGTGTTCAAACCTGAACGAATGCATGTTTTGTTTCACTGCCCTAAAAATTAATGAACCACATGAACCGGAGTGCAAGTCACAACACAAAGTGCTAAGAAGTGGTCTAGTAAACAATATTGCTTACCTTGCAGCAAAGCTGGCTAACTTCAGTGCATCTAGCATCATGTACACCAGCTCTGGTTTGGTTAGCTATGTCTCTAAAATCTTGATATCTGCCCTGAGTGATTTTCAGCATTTGCCTTCAGGAGATTTTATCACTTTTGTGCAAATGTGTCAGCCTCTCAGACCAGATTTTTTGCAACAACTAAGCACTCTGGCTTTACAGCATCCTATGCCCCAAGGGCCCAGACACAAGGAAGGTGGCTGACAAAAGGCTATACCTGTGTTCTTGAGTAACTGGTCTTTTCCTCTGGGGAGAACTCCACTCATTTCCTGCGCTGAGCACCACTCCGTGGGCAACAGGGGAAGATCAACCTTTTGTAATCCACTTACAAGCCCTACTTCCCTTCCTACCAAGTAGGCAGGAACTCTTCTGTGACTGACGATGTGTGTTAAGAGAGGAGGTTGCAGTTTGCTACTTTAAATCTGCTTTCTATAGTTCAATCGTTAGTCAGTGTATCTGAGCTCTTGCTGACGCCATGCTCATTTTCAGCTTATTGCAAGAATGTGCTACCTTCACAGCTCCAAATGTTATCCAAAGGGACCAGTCAATGGATTTTAATCTCTTGGATAGTTTCAGGAGTAAAGAATCTCCAAAAGCATCATTTCAGCTTTACTCACTTCAATGTCACTTACCAACAGACAGTCTGAGCTCTGCAGACAGGATGACAGTCTGGATGCAGTTCCAGTGGTCAACTAAAGCAGTTCTACTTTAACAAACTGTTCTTTGTTCCATCTTGTGCTCCATCGGCACAATTTCTGCTGCACAGATTTTTCATAATTACAACATAATTAAGCATATAGTGGAAATGTACTTACTAAGGCATTTTGGCCGTGGCCACCAGCCCCTTTCAGAACAGATCATCTGATCCCTGTTGGCTCCTCTTGGGGTTACATAACCATGATTGCACTGGTAAACAGCATACTGCCCAAACTGCGCTGGAAAGTAGTGTCTGCGGTACTCCCATGGTAACCCACCATTTTCTACAACGGGGTATTCACACAGTTTATCTTGAAATAAAACATAACAGTAACAGTATCAACATACGCATCAGGACACAATTAATTCAGATTCAGCTCCATGTTCTGTGTGTTTTCTGAAACTGACAGAATCAGGACTGCACACCCTGGCAGATCCTAAGGAGTGCAAAAAAAATTACACTCTGCTTCTGGTGTCTTTGTCATGTTGGTTCCTTCCATTTCCATTGCAACCAAAAGAAATCCAGTCAATAATCTCAGTGGACTTCAAAGGCTGACTCATGAGAACAAATCTAAGTATTTATTCTAGAGTGAGAGGACACTATCTTTGTAGAGCGTCTTTACTAAATTTACTATACTGACCATGATGGGAGCCCAGACAGCTAGCTCAGTCCACACTGAACTCTGGACTCTTAAAATTGAGATGACTCGTACCATTTTCATTTGCAACTTTTGGGATTCTGCACCAAAAGCTCTTCCTAGCTCTTCTCATTTTCCTTTTGAAACTATAGTGTTTTTCTTTTGTTCTCCCAGTTCCTCAAAAGACCTGATCCTTTTCAGGGACAAGTCAAGGATAGAAGAAGGAGATTCCCAAAACTTTCATTCAGGTTAATCCAGGGTGCCCTACTTGGCCATGGCAGATAGGTTCCTCCTGAAGTGCTCAGACCCAGAGAGCCTACATGCTGGGGCAGGGGAGACCACCCACTGGAAAGCCATGATTATAATAGGCAGATTAAAAACAACTGTCCATACTACACCTACATACAACTGCAAGTCAATATTTAAAGCTGTGACAATTGTAATAAAAGATACCTTCCAACAGTTACCTATGTTTTGGTTTGGATACTTTTAACACTCAGTATCCCCTTATCTTGACTGGCATTCTACTCCTCAGGTGGCCCAGAAACCTCCCTGACAGGGAGCTGATTATAACACTTTTTAACACATTTTCACAAATAAAAAATTAGATAATGCCTGTGTTTATAAGTATAATGTAAGTGTAGATTATACAATTGTTTTTATAGATTATTTTTCTAAACCATCAAATCAAGATCTATCACAAAGAAACACAAGTAAGCAAGTCTCATTTCTCATACTTCTGAAGCTTTCCTCTTGACTTCTTTTTCACTGACATATTTCCAACAATTCTAAACGTTGCGTCTTTATTCACGAGAGCTACTTACCAACACAAACTGGATCAGGCTGCCAGCCATACTTGGTGCATTCAGCTGTGTTTTTGCCAGACAATGTTTTAAAATGATATCCAGGATTACATTGTACTGTGATTGTATCGCCTACTCCGTAGTTTTCTTCGTGAGGCCTGAAGCTCCCTCTGAGAATTCTTGGAGGAGAGCACACAATTTCTAAATAAAAAGAGAAAAACTGGATGCTAATTTGAAGAATGTTTAAATTTATTGCGTAGATTCTTATTTTCATAACATATCAACAAAACTGCATAAAATTATATAAAAAAAAATGTTTCTCAGGGCAAAGACAAGGTTACATTTCGCTCCCATTTTTAGGAATGTATGATTCTGTGAGATGTCATGCTAAGGTTAAAACTTAATTGCAAAGAGAATGGTTGGAGCAAGAACCAGCGGTGTTCTAAGATATATTTCTTTACCCAGTCTTCCAACGTACAGGACAACCACTGACTTGTACCAGTTATGTCATCTTAAACACTTAAAAAGGTATTGAGACTTCATGTGAAGACAACAGGACTTAAAAAACCATATAATTTCTCTAAGAAGTTGGTTTCAATTGTTAATTTTCCCCATGCTGTTAAACATTTCAGATTCCTTCTCTAGTTTGAGTTTCTCTGGTATTAATACTTAAATGCTTAAATATTCTTTTTATTGTCTGATTTTTCCATTCCTCAGATAAAACATTTTTATTGTATTTTGTAGATGGTAAAGAGATTCAGCTTTAGCCTTCCTACTTCTCCAAATTCGGATTTTTTTCTAACCCAAGGAGTCTTACTCGTATCTTCTCCTCACTGATTCAGAATTGCATAAAAAAAGAATAAAATAGCAACAGCTGCTAATGCTGCATAAGGTATTTTAGCATCAATCTCATTTATGCAGTATATGGTAGCAATTGTTTCTTCACAGACCTATTTAACTATATTCATGTAATAAAAGACTGAATTAACTGCTTTTGCTCCTGCTCTCCATAGAAAACTCAAGTTGTTTGGTCCCTTTAACACTTAATCTTACCACAATATTCCACAATATACCCTTCCTGGGATATTCATCAGGTGTGGGTGAATTTCTTTTGTTCTGAATAAACTTTTTGTCATTACTAATCCCTGAAGTTATTTCCTAACGCAGCAAAGGTCCAAAAAAATTTTAGGCAAGACTAACCAGTGCAATAGGGGGTTGGATTCCATCCTGATTCAGTACACTGTACTTCTGATCTTTCACCATATCTGTATCCTTCTTCACAGGCAAACTGTAGTTGTTCAGATTCCTTGTAAAATGCCTTTGGAGAATATACATATCCATGCAAAATTGTTGGCACATCACAGATAGTCTCTGAAATTGAGAAAGGTAAAATCCGTATATTTTGTTTACTTTTATTTTCTGGGAATAAATGACTATTGAAATAAATTTTAGGGTTTTTTCATTTGACTCCACAAAAACATTTGCATCTGGAAATTGTTTGAAACTTATCTGAGAACTCTTCAATGACGTGATTGTGGGTGCCAGGTAGAAAGTGTGGTATAGCACAGCATCAATAGTAAGTTGGTTCAAAGAGAGATTTCAGGGCATTTCTTCAGATTTTTGCGGATGTCAGAACCAATTATAAGTCTAAAATAAGTAACTAGGCTAACTGAAATTTAGGATTTTCCATTTTTCAGTTAATTTGATTTCCTTGTAATTCCCTGCAAATCTGAAGCTCTCTCTCATAGCCAGTAGATGATTAAAATCATGGAATCAAAAGGAAAAGAGAATTAAACTATACGGAAAACTGGCACTCAAATGTTTCACTATCTATAAAAGAACCTCAGCATTCCCAGCTCTCAAGACTCCCATCTTGGCAGTCATAGAATCACAGAATGGCTAGAGTTGGAAGGGACCTTAAAGATCACCAAGTTCCAACCCCCTGCCATGGGCAGGGACACCTCTCCCTAGAGCAGGTTGCTCCAAGCCCCATCCAGCCTGGCCTTAAACACTTCCAGGGATGGGGCATCAACAACTTCCCTGGGCAACCTGTTCCAGTGCCTCACCACCCTCACAGCAAAGAACTTCTTCCTAAGATCTCATCTAAATCTCCCCTCTGCCAATTTAAAACCATTACCCCTCGTCCTGTCACCAGACTTCCTGACCAAGAGTCCCTCCCCAGCTCTCCTGGAGCTCCCTTCAGATCCTGGAAGGCTGCTCTCAGGTCTCCCCGGAGCCTTCTCTTCTCCAGGCTGAACAGTCCCAGCTCCCTCAGCCTGTCCTCATAGGAGAGGTGCTCCATCACTCTAATCATCTTGGTGTCCCTGCGCTGGACCTGTTCCAACTTCAAAAGTCCTCAAAAAGAGCTCCTTGCTGGTCTTTTTGAGGTGTTTTTGCCTTGATCCCCTCCCGCAGTGTCTCTTACCTCCACTGCAGCCAGTCTCCTCAGCAATATCAAAACTTGGCTCAGATTCAAAATTGTTTGTAATTACTTGGGGATAATCAACACTGAAGTGATTCAATCTTATGTAGACATACCAAAGCTAGCTTCAAAGAAACTGACTGTAGCCTGGCAAAACATACAGCTTGTAGTGAAAATGTGGAACAACCCAATCGTCCATTGTGACTACATTAGCATCCAATATTCTCTGATTCCTCTTTCTTGTTCTACTTTTTCTGCATACATGCAGTGGAGATCGTTTACAGAATAACTATGCTTAATTGCTGCGAAATAAAGTGAAAGCTTTGTAGTTTTCCATATGGTAACCACTCCTTAGAAGTCTGTGAGAATCAATCTTCTTAATTACAGATAATAAATAGCATCCTTTTTACCTTGGCACCGAGGCACATCACCATTCCATTTTCCATTAGAAGAACAAATTATTTCTTTAGATCCAACAAGCCTGTATTTTTCGTTACATTCAAAATTTATAAGCTCGCCAAAGGAATATTCTCGGTCTAGCTCAAATGCACCAGTCATAACTATTCGTCCATTTTCTGGTGCTTGTACAGGTGAACATTTAACCACTGCAAAGTAAAACAAAACAAAGCAAAAGGGAAGGAAAGGGGAAAAAAGAGTCATTTTGAGATCTATTCTGCAAAATAAACTGCCACACAATACTTAAAATGCAGAAAACTCACGGTAATTTCCTTATGCATTTTAAAAATATGCACTCTCGCTACGTATTCAGATACCATTTACCAAAAATACAACACAAAACCTTAAGCAAAAAGACAGATATAGGAGGAAGCTTGTAGTTCGGCCACAACAAAATGTTAATGGCTAGGATATTCATAAGGGTGGAGGAGAAAACCAGCTAAAACTACACATGCTTTCACATACAGCCCACATGCCTCACCCCAGCTGTTTTTTGTAACCACATTTTGCAGACACCTACTCTATCAGGGCCTTTAGGTGACAGCTTTAAGCCAGTCTGTGGGTGACAAAACTCTGTTTTGAGAATGTCGTTTAAGAAAAGCTTGAGTGTTTATTGGACTAAAATGGCCCACTAGTCATTACAAGAGTTTAACTGCTGCATAACTTGAATTTAACCATGTGCAAATGAATACTAGTAGAGAGATCACAGACTGGTTCTAGATACTATCAGACTGATAAAAAGACAGTTTGATAAAGAATTAGATGTCAAACTCAATTTACCTTCACAGTGAGGGATGTCATTGCTCCATCCGTCTGCCTGACACTCACGGTAATTTCTTTGGCTGAGCATCTGGTATCTTACCGAATAAAAAAAGTAAACAATGCTAAAATACACTCTCATGTAACAAAACCAGCAGCGCTACTGGTTTTGGAGCAAAGTAAGTAGGCATCATATGTTCTATCACAGACTAATCAAAACATGACAAAACCAAGTAGGTTTTGGTCTCTCTTCCCCATTTTGTTTCTTTTAATCGCATATGGCAAAAAATAAGAAAGTAGGAAGTAATAAGTAAGACGGCTTCTTCATGACAGAGATAGCAAGCTTTGGTTACATGACAAATAACCTCGGGGTAATTTACACAACCAGTAGAAAGCAGAGAAAAACTTCAGTTGCCTGTGCTCTAGTATAACTGAAAGCCATGTGGCAGCATCAAAACAGGACTTAATCCAAACCATATGCACCTCTTGCTTTGATGATCTTGAGTTTGAAAGCAACATGGCCACAAAATCATGGCTTCTGCTTTGTCAGAGGAAGTACAGCTAGTACAAAATGACAGTGAAGAACTATCTGAAATTAAGGGATTAAGAAGAATACTGATTTTGGAACTCTGTGGAACTCAGATGAGATTCCAGTAATATAATGACTGTAAAAATCTGGCTGAAGCACTTGCTTATAGCTGATTTGCATTTCAAGAGAAAAGAATCTAGTCATAGGCATACTTAACTAAACACAGTACTATATATTTGCCTTGCTGTGGTTCTGTGCTGCAGCATGGCTGCGGGAGCAGGGCCCTGGATCCACGGAAGCATTGTACAAGCAATCCTCTTGTTAGCCCAAGTGTTTAGCATAAGTAGGATTTTAGCCACAGCAGGCCTCAGTGAGAACTGCAAGTTACACTGACGAGGAAGAAGAGCCAAGGTCACACAGACCCTGCGAGAATGATAAACAAGGAGAGAGGGAGAGTGTCCTTCTGGAATGTTGGAGAACCTTGAAGCAGAAACTGCAAGTAGGAGGCGTATGCACATGTAATCTTTAGAAGCCCAGCCAATTAGTGTGTGACAAGTAGGCATAATTTACAATAAGTGTATAAATATCTGAGCTATCCGAATAAACACTGGAGCTTGCTTTATCACTCATATTGAGTCGGCCGCATGTCTTCCCGCGCCATTCCCAACAGTTCTGAGTAGGCCTAATGACTTCGGTAACATAATTGCACCACGACTGCCTACTGAGAGCACTGATTCCAGCATACAAAACTGCATCTGAACTGCCTGGCTGGTGGAGTCATAAGGCAGTTTTACTCACTATTTTTGTTTTCTACTTGGACAGCCATGATTTCAAATTAGCTACAGCCTTA
The DNA here is from genome assembly GCA_013400375.1 of Thinocorus orbignyianus. Classification (NCBI taxonomy): domain Eukaryota; kingdom Metazoa; phylum Chordata; class Aves; order Ciconiiformes; family Thinocoridae; genus Thinocorus; species Thinocorus orbignyianus. The sequence continues at coordinate 503,615 of VXBW01004053.1, forward strand.
CCTATTCTGGACGCTTTGGATGACAGCTTCAGTTGCATGAGTTCAGTTACTCCAATAGCACCAGACTTGAGAAAGTCTTATCATTAGTATTGCAGTAAATGCAGAAATGTAAATTACACCATAACCAAGCATTAAAGATTAGTAAAGTGAAGCTGCATTACAGACACAAGATCTGTAACTGACACTTCTTTTAACATAACTCCTATATATTGAATTAATTAAGTATTACCCATCATTACATCTGTACTCAACTCTGGCACCAAATACAAATTCACTTCCACTGGTAAGTTCAAAGTAACCAAATTCAATATCTCCAGGATGTCCACATGGCTTATCTGGGGAAAAAAAAAAAAAAAAAGTAAAAAAAAAAGAACAAAAATCTTCTCGTACCATATATAGGAATGTGAAAGTATGAAAGACAGAAAAATGCTCAGCGTTAGCTTGATTAACCCCCTCATTTTTTAATCACTATCTTTAATGAGATCAGAATAAAGATCTGCTGATTGTTAAAGAAAACAACAACAACCAAACAAAAATACATATCAGCAGGTTTTCCTCCTTTATAAAGGCTAAACCCATCTTAAGTTTTATGACAAATTTAATGGCAGGATGTAACTTCAGCTTTTCATAAAATTTGTGACATAAACTGTTTCTAAGCTTCCGCTACAGAATCCATCAATGATTGGAAATGAAATTTCCTCAAGCTAATAGGGATTGTACTGAGTAAAGAGGGATGATCTAAGGCGGCAGGAGTCTTTTGGTCCACAGTCCCCTCTGCTCAAAGTTCTGAATTGTATTTTTCTTGTAGTGTGGCCCTGACTATTTTTCCTTGATTTCCAAGAGAACTGCAAAGATGAACACATCATCCCTCTTATTTGATGTTTTTTGATGTTAGAATATGGACTGAAAAATAAACTGCATAGTTAAAACCTATTAGGCCTCATTAGAAGAAATCCTTCCTAATCCCTGTCAATCTAGGCAATTTCACTTCTTGGAGTGTATCAACATCCTTGTTTTCTCCAAAGAAGAGGTGTTTGTGTGGCCCTAAACCCCCTCCCATGTGATTCAGAGAAAATAGACAACCTCATGATCAATTTTGCTGTCTAGGACAGCCGATCCTGAAAAGGGAACATGAGCGCTTAACCTGTGGCAGACCATCCCTTTTCTCCTCCCCCTTGTGTCGTTCACTTTGTGGCAGCATTTACTAAAATATGTTACTAAAAAGCACACCAAATTTTTGTATCATTTGAAAGATCTGAAAATGGTCTCAAGTTGTGCCAGGGGAGGTTCAGATTTAATATTAGGAAATTTTTTTTACACTGAAAGGGTTATTAAGCATTGGAATGGGCTGTCCAGGGAAATGGTTGAGGCACTATCTCTGAAGGTATTTAAAAGAAGGGTTGGCACAGTGCTTAGTGACATGGGTTAGTGATGGGTTTTTATCAGAGTTAGGTTGCTGGTTGGACTAGATGATCTGAAAGGTCCCTTCCAACCTAGACAATTCTATGATTCTAAGGTGACTAAATAAAAAATGCAAAAGAAACTAGTGAGAAATTTATTAAATATTTTCACTGATGATTTGTATTCATCTCTGAACACCACTCGGGACTTAATTTTATATTATCAAACCAAGCACTTACATGTTACTAATACAAATTTCAGGTATGCAAGAAAAAAAACACTTGTGTGTCCAAAATGTCTTTGTGTTTAAAACTTATTTATTACAGAAAAAAAATATTTGCTGACTAACAATAATAAACTTCAATTTCTTTACTAATGAATTCTGTGTGAGTGTGTGAGATACTTCTAGACTCTTAGCACAGTATGCTAGAGATAATAAATAGCAGCTCTTATCCTAATTGTGAATTTTCCTTCACAAATTAAAACAGAAGGCAGGGGGAGAGAATTTCCAGCTTCCAAGAAATTTTATCTTCCATAGAACTAGCTGAATAGACTGAAAAGAAGACAATACTTTCTCTTGACTCGCATTCAGAAGCTAGGTTAGTGCTTTATTCTGATTATACTGTAAATTTAATCAACATTAGACTTTTTCTAAAATGTTGGAAGCAAGCTCCTAATAACTTAATAACTTAACTTAATAACATTAATCAGGTTAGTAAGGCTGGCCTAGAGTAAGATCTTCTTCTGTAAAGAAAAAAAAAAAAGATAATCCTTTGATCTGGAGAAAAGGAACTTCCAGAAATGTTTCCTTATGCATACACACTTTTTAGGATGGTATTTGAAAAGGATGCTGATATAACTAAGTTACAGGGAAAGATACAATGGCAATTCCACCTTGACATCACTGGCAAGGAATATGATCTATCAGGTCAATGTTTGCAAATACTTTTGCGTAAATACTTACTTATGCATTCTGTCACCGGGAGCTGTTGCTTCCATGCTCCATCAGCACACTCAAACACAATTCTTCCAAGTTTTATATATCCAGGCCGGCATTTGTATGTTACTCGAGTACCATGTGGATAGGGAGGTCTCTCCCATCTTTCAGTAGGCACTTCTTTAATCCTCCTAGGAGGAGGTTCTTCACAAGCTAGAAATTGTAGATTAAAATATTGGTGACTTAAGCACAAGCTAGAAATGGCAAAATGATATTTACAATAGAAAATATATCAAGAAATATTGGAGACATTTGTGCAAGAAATCCTGGAGACATTTGTGATCAAATGAGCATGCGTTTTCTACTTAATCATCACAAAATAGGAAACTGCCAAAAATCCACATTTTGTAGGAATTTGAACAGACATTTAGAAAGACATAGAATAGTCAAGCAAGTACCAAGAAACAGTTGGTCATAATTCATGAAACAGATTCTAGTTACAAAAATTTAGATGAGATTAGTGTCCTAGTTCTAACCACAGACATCTCTTATCCTTCCATCTATAGAAGCTCCCCCATGCCTGTCCCTCCATTACTATGGAGAACAACTCTGGGCACTCTGTAGAGTTTCCTTTCAAGCTTTTTTCTTCTGCAGCCACCACCATCCTGACTAAGTTCATGTGTCATTTGATCACATTCTGTCAAATCTCCCCTCACCTTTACATTGCCTAAAATTTTTCTCCAGGCAGAGATACTGCATATTCCAAAACTTATTTCCTCCTGACCATGAGATAACCTTTTATGATAAGTTGCTTATTATACAATGTAATTAATTCTGAGTATTCACTTTGACCTTTGTAAGTTTCAAAACATTTTGACTCAATTTAGGAGGTAGATGTTGTTGTCTGGTATTTCTCATTAGCTCAGTATTATACAGTCCTTTCCCAAAAACTCCGTCCTGGGCCATGTTCAGTATCCATGAAACGTACAGCCAAGCCCATATGAGTTATAAGAAATGAGCCTGGATCAACTTTATTAAGAAATTCTTCAACAGCTTGAGAATGAGAAAAATCCAACTAAAGGGAAAAGAAGAACTGTGGGAGATATTAATGAAAGACTAAATGATCTTTGTGAAGAAACATTTTGTTGTTGTTTATAATAACTGACCTAATAATAGTGAATAATTAACAGCATGGGTGACTGAAATGTACTGATGTAAAAGTGTAACAGAGCCTGGACTGTCTAGCTGATTAGATGCAATGAAGTCTGTTTTACATCTGAAGATGAAAGGTGAGGACTAATCAACAATAAATAAAACAAGCTCTGGAAATGAAGCCTTGGAAAAAAAATGAAACCTCTGCATAGAAAATAAATGGGAGAAGAAATGTCCACCAGGGAACAAAATTTCTCTGTGAGTAGATTTGTTACTCAGAGAGCTGGCACAAAAGTCCTCTCACTGTTTTTTAATAAGGCCACAGGTTTGAGAAAGCAGCAATACCCTCACTGAAGCTTTCCTATGGATTGTCCAGGTACTGCCTGAAAGTAGGACTAAAGGAAAAATACCGAGTATCGTTCCTCATGCAAGGGATGTGGAGCTATGGCTTGCTGAACTGAACTGTGGAAATCACAACAAGAGATTAAGTATCCTTGAAAACTCACTGTCTTAATTTCAGTCAGTGAAGTACCTACCAAATTAGAGGCATAATTTTGAGAGCTGGAGAGGGACTCTTCGTCAGGAAGTCTAGTGACAGGATGAGGGGTAATGGTTGTAAGTTGGAAGAGTGGAGATTTAGATGAGATATTAGGAAGAAATTCTTTCCTGTGAGGGGGGTGAGGCACTGGAACAGGTTGCCCCAAGAAGTTGTGGATGCCCCATCCCTGGAAGTGTTTAAGGCCAGGCTGGATGGGGCTTGGAGCAACTTGCTCTAGTGGGAGGTGTCCCTGCCCATGGCAGGGGGGTTGGAACTTGATGATCTTTAATGTCCCTTCCAACTCTAACCATTCTATGATTTTAGAAAATTGCTTAAAAATCAGGAAGATTTGTTACAAGAAAAAAAAGTGTGTAATTTTAAGTGTTCTGTAGATAAGACAACTTGAAAATATAAAGAAACAAATGTAGAGAGAAGTAGAAAAGCTTTGATGATACTGCTGAGGTGCTAAAGGAAGAGTATGTCCACACATTCAGATTTTTCCCCAACTATTTTAATAAATATGCTCCTGCCTCCAAATAACATCCGAGTTAAAATTATTGCTTCTGTCCACTGGAGGGTACCATACTACCATGAAAAAAGGAAGCAGGGCCCTCCTCAGCAAGATGAAGACACTGACTTTTTAATAACTTTTTTGCACAATGCAGGAATAAGCAAAACGAACATGACTCCTCTAGCTAGTTTAGTCTTAACATGTTAGTTTACATCAAAATGTTCTTTGTAATGGTGAGAAAAGGAATTTTTCTAATTCTACATATTTTTCATTAGAGATCATTAAAATTGGTGCTTTCAGTTTGCAACTGAGAAAGCACACTGAATTCTATGATTTAAAAAATAGGCTACTTAGTGCAGGGAGGGCTTCTCTTCTCTATTCCTCCCTTCTGAGTTGTATTATTTTTTTATTATCTGTTGTGCAGAATGAGGTCTCCCTCCTTGTTTACATTTGAAAAAGAAAAAGGAAAAAGAAAAAAAAGAAATAAAAAAGCACAAAATATAACTTCCTGATAGTCTCTTCATCATTACTAATACATGCTTCTTTCTGGGCATTATTTCAACATTGACTGTTCTTTACCACTGCTGCCCTGATGACAAACTATGTGTTACCATCAAGTGTCATAGAATGTGTTAAGTATTTTTGACTACAGAAAGTTTTTTATTTTTTAATGAAGTTTCTCAGTAGCTTCAGAAGAATAAATCTGCTGACAGGATGTGCTTCAAAACTATATTAATTATATCATGCATGCATCGCGTGTACTTAACAAAACTGGGAGGGTTTTATTTTTATATTAGAAAGCGTGCACTAAATGCATACTTTCAAATCCTTTATTGAGAGACCAGGAGAGCTACAATTAATCGTTGTGTATTCACATTCCACTTGACCTCAGTTAGAAATAGCTCAAGCTGCTTTCTTGCCATCTTGCCGCTGATAGCAGCTTCCACAGAGTCAAGTACAAACTACAAATTCAAGAAGTATTTTTCAGCCCCTGTGCAAAACCTCAGCTCTTGAACTCACATAGACTTTCAGTATGAAGCTTGAACTAAGAACCCTGTATAACCCATGGTAACAGTTGTCCCAGATAAATCAAATATTGCTACATTCACATTCCTTTGCAATCTCTGGGTTCTAAAGAAAGCATTGTCAAAGAAGTGCATATTTAGGCAAGCTTTCTTTTCAAATTCCAGGACTTTTCCAGACTTCTTTGCAAACAAATTAAACTTTTGTAATTGTTTTGGTGCAGTATTAGTAATTAGTAAGGAAGTAATAATCTTCACCTAAAATTAAAAAGTACCTGACCAAGCAAAGATACACTAGCTCACAAACACAGCACTCTTTCTGCAACAGTCTATGTAAAGAAACCCTGACAGAAAGCAAAAGAATTAAATTCATAAATATACATTAAATAATATAAATACAATATCGAGAAAAATAAATTGAACAGAGAGCAGAAAACATCACAGGCTTCTGAAAAGATAACCAGAATACTAGCTACCTCTTTAAACATATACAAAATCACACCTGTGTACATTTATCTCATTTAATGGATTAAAACCAGTCTGTCAGCCAAAAGATATTTTGTAAGATTTTTATTCCTCTTTCTCAGATTATCTCACAGATTATTCCAGACAAAAAGACATACATATTTATTGAATATTTTCTATTTTAATCTACCAGCTGCTTACAGGTTTTAGACATTAGACTAATTAACAAACATAATTAATAACAAATGAGTCGTCTGGCTGTAGTTTATAGCTATACTAAACATTAAAAATGCTTTGGAACAGATTAATAACAGCAGTAGCTATCCAAATAAACAGGTGAAATAATACCTATGGAAGCATACTAGATATAGAGGTGGTAAATATTGCCAGAAGAAATCTCGATTATTGTTATCAGAAATTCATTAAAATAGGCTACAATACAAACATTTTATTTACATATTGTTTTATTTACCATCTTCACATACACTTTAAGAACGGGTTTTTCGTTTTTCTCTACATGGAAGCTTACCTCTTTCTGCAGTACAATACATCCAACATAAGAGCAGAGTTGTACAGCCCAGGAACGACATCCTCGAGTCAGTAACTCAGCCGACACATTCAGTACTGTATCTTACTTCTTTGGATTACTTTGTGTTATTTCCACTCCTATTTTACTCACCAACTGCTCCAGGGACTGACCTTGCAAAGCATTTATACTCTGATTTCAGCAGTCACTTCCCCTAATCCTCTTGCAACACACAATGTTTCTTTGTTTTGTTTTTTCTTTTTTTCCCCTCTCTAAACTCTGCTAAATGATTAGATAAATAAATGTCTGGCAATTTTGGTTGACACAGCCCTTCCCTGCAGTCTGCTTGTTTTTACATTGTACCTCATTTTGTTTTGTTTTGTTTTTCATATTAATCCCTTCTAAACTCAGATAAGCTTATTTCTTTTGGTATCCAAAAAGAAGTTGTACAAGTAAATTATTTTGTGATTCCTTATGTCTTACATCATTAGTTAGAGATGTTAACCTCTTTACTAAACCCTTATCATTTAAGATCTATGTTGAAAACAACTGAAATAAAAGCAGACAAAAATACAAAGTGACTTGCTAACCCCACTGGTTCTTATATGAGATAACAAACTATCCAAAACAAAGGAAATGTACTTGATCAAATACTTGATTAAATAAACCTAGGTGATGTTGAAGCACTTCTTTCAGTATTACATGAGAAATTATAAGATGGAGACGTGAATGAATTGTAGGACGGGTAACGAACTATCCAAAGCAAAGTAATGATGATTGTCCTAAAAGAACTACTATAGGGCAAACTGGGTTAACAAAGGAGCTCCTCATGGATTCATGTAAGGAACAGCCTTATTAATATTTTCATTAAATGCCTTGGCTTTATAAGAAGTGCATTGCAGTGGAAACATGGGTCATATTAAGAGAATTATTTGACACTGAGAATTACGTATAAAAATGTAAGAGTACAAAGTGCTCTCAGGAGATGGTAAAAAACCAATTGCACACCAGATGCCCCATAGTAGTGATGCCTGACAGAGAGCATGTACAGATCAGTCTTGTACATGCTCTCAAAAGATGACATAATGTACCCTTAAAAATCACTGGCTTAGCCTACAGATACAGGATCAAAAATAGTGTGTTTAGAAAACAGATCTCAAATCAGACCTGAATTCCAAAGCAGTTAAATTAAAGCTTTTTTTTCTTCTCAAAATGCAGCTGGAATTTTAACTTTTTTTAACCTAGGTCGTGTTTTCAGTTAGCATTTCTAAGGTCTTAGTGAAAATTGGCATTCAGCTGTTTCAGCTACAAGAACTGCTCCAGGCAGCGTAACATCTTTCTTTCCTTCCCCCTTTCTCTTGGCAAGTGACTCATATGTGGAGAATGAACTCTCTCTCTGCTCCATGACCCTGAGAGGATCAGTCTGCATCCATTTTGCAGCTACTGGTGCATACCCCATCAGTAAAGTGATAATTCTTTTGCACTCCCCTCAGTGGAATTCAAAGAAACGGCTCTTGCAGAATTTGACTGCCCAAATCTCTTTAACTCCTTTTGTTCTGTGGTAGAGAACAGTGTGTTGCTGCAGACAGCAGTGCTCTAACTTCACCAAGACAGTCCGTCCCGCTTGTCTTCTCTGCACCAATCTTACTGCATTACCATGCACGCATGCATTTACATGCTTTTACACCACTGGGCATGTGGGTGCAAAAGCAAGTTTCCTTGCAGTGCAGAGCAATCTAGGATGGTTTAACCTCCCCTGTCACAGCAGCAGTACTGCTTTTCAAATGTAGCAGTGACACTGCTGCTTTCCAGTTCCTTGAACATTGTGGGAAGCTCAGAGAACGGGAAAAAACATTGAGGCAGAGTGCTAGGAGCCACTCAGATTCCAACCCAGAGGCGGTGGTTCAAATCAATTAGCTGTAAAAATCCCCACTGGAGAATGGGTTCTATAATTTCTCCCATTTTTAGAGTTGCATCTTCTGATCTCATGAAGCTCAAAGTGGTTCAGCTTTTGTCAAACTGCTTTTTGGGTTATTTAACCACTTGCTAAATCATTACAGGCTTGAAACACAAAGATACTTTCAGCTACAGTTGAGCCAAAGCTGGAACTGAATTGAAAATTTACCATAAACGTCCTGACTGCTCTCTACGAATGTTAAAACTGTTTAAGCTCAAAGATAACATCAGCACACAGGAGCAGATACGTATAAACTTCCTATGAATAAATTTAAGCTGAAAATGAAAATACTCACGTAAGTAGCGAGGCTTTGAGGCATAATGTAGGCCTATACAAAGAAACCATCTTCCATCACAAAGCAAGGGACCAGAGTTGGTCCTTTTCAGTCTTGTGTTTGTGATCTTCTCAAGTAATCGATTAAACATTCTAACCAAATGGAAATAAAATCAGGAGCTTAGTCTTCCCTTCCTCACCTCTTCCATGGGGTATCAGTTGATTCAAAACTAATGTTTCTATGCATGTCTGACTGACTTAGTCATCTCCAGCCTCTAAACAAACAGAGTGCACAGGCAAACCATGCCTCAGGACCTCCAAGACAGGCAGAAAAAGTCACCTCTAGGGTGCTCTTACCTCCTATTGATAAGGAAGACAGAAACATCTAAGTAGCTACACAACCAAAGAAAAGCAGCTAGATTTTGCCTAAAAAAAAAAGAGAAAAAAAAGGAAAAAGAGAGCTATTGCTTGAGAACTGGTGTGACCACACTCAAATATTGCTGTGGGCACAGCCAGACAGCCAAAATATCACCACAAAACTGCATGTCAAGATATAGGATTACAGGAAAATTCAGGCTGGAAGGGACCTCAGGAAGTTATCTTGTCCAGAGGTCCTGCATAAAGCAGGACAAAGTCAATTCTGAGGTCAGACCAAATTACTCAGGAATTTATTCATTCCCTACTCAATGTCTGGTTTTAATGTCAAAATCCAGAGTGTTTGTTCAAACCTGAATAATTTTGAGAAGAGTGTTTGTAAGCTATTCTCTGTTAGGAATACAGATCTGCGGAAGTCTGTGTATTCCAGCAGGGAACCAATGATGAACAGTAACAGGAGCTTAATTAGTCACTGCTGGAATAGCATCTCTGACCAGTATAATTTCAGCATGTTCTAACATCATGCTTGCTGTCACACTTGAGTTTAACGATATCATTAAAGCCTGCAGAATTCTAGAACCAGTCACTGTTTTGCCCAGAAGTCTTCACAAAAGGGCCCCATCCCACTATATTAAAAGTGAGATTATATTTTCGTTGTCAACAGCTGTCTCTCTTCCCACTAGCACAAAGCTTCCCTAACTCATAATGATGATATTACAGATCACGTAATGTCTACAGTTACAACCTAATGGTGAGACAGGAGAAAACTGCACAGTTCACTTGGGTTAGACTGAATCACAATCAAGATGATTTAATGGTTTATTAATAGCATATAATTAACTGGCAATCACTGAAATACACATTCAGGTTCAATATCAGCAATACAACAGATACTACACAGTTAATAGAAGAGATGCTGATAAACAACTAACGAATTTCTAAACAACCTTTCTTCATTAATCCCCCAAAGTTCTAACCACGCACTCAAAGTTGTGCTCCCAAGCACTCATGGTTAGGCACACAGTCCACCTCTCCTAAGTACGTTCTGTAGGAGATGTAGGTGCTCCAGGCACACCTTGCGCCCTGCACTATCGCTGCCCCAGCTGGATGAAGGCTGCTGGCAGAGCCAGACAGGGAGGATGCTCTGCCTGGACCAGACAGAGGGGCTCATGCCAGCAGATGAACACAGGACAGCGTCAAACCCTACTCCTCAGGTTTTGACTGTTCACTCTGTTCCCACGGCTCTCCCTGTTGTTGCAAAGTTTCAGTTACCCCTTAAATTTCTTTCCAAATTGGCACCTCCCTTGTTCAAAACTCACTCTGTAACTCCCTGGGTACTGATTAACCTGGCTGGTGGCAGTCAGCCCCTTTAACATGCACGTGGCACTCCCAGGCAGTTTTAGATACTTTAACTTTCCTATCTTAGCAGCTGTTCGTGCCATTTTACCAAGGGTAGACCAAGTGAGCACCCTTGCAAAGGGAAAAGCAATATGAGGAATTTTTTGACTGCTCCTTCAGCTTCCTCTAAAGCAAATTAAATAACAGCATGTGTTCAGGCAGGGTTTTGCAGCAACAACAGCACACATACCATGTCCAATTCTAAAAGTATTTTGTGCCACACTTCTGATTACTCTTAAGTACCATCTCATTTTCTACCATCTCACTGGTGTTCTGTATTCAAAAGCAAAGTGAAAATTACATTAAAAGGTGGTTTGTTTGTTGGTTTTGGTTTTTTTTTTTTCCCCAAAAAAAAGATGCTCTCCTACATAAAAGTAGCTGTCAGTATCTCTAGTTATAAATGAAGTCCTCCTACTCACGGCCAAGGGGAGATTTACTGGAAGGGAATTCACAGATTATCACCATTTCCCACCATCTCTCTCTACCCTGCTGCAGTGGTGCTAGTGTTGGAACAGGACCAGCGCAGGGCCACCAAGATGATCCGAGGGATGGAGCACCTCTCCTATGAGGACAGGCTGANTCTTTCCAGGTCACTACAGTCAGATGACTGGTGCTCCATGACCACAGGCAGCTCTGAATTAGATGCTGTTCCTTTTTACTACAATGGTTTAGCATGTAAGAATACAAAGATCTGGCCATATTGCATGCCTTGTGTCTGAAACAGCCTTATAGGATCACGCTTGCAGCACCAGGTCATGCTTGCTGGGCTACAGAATACGTGACCTCTACCTACCAAGACTTCAGTTAATTTAGGTACATGATAAAAAACCCTGAGCCACCTCCAATCCTCCTTTTTTTTTTTTAAATCCCCTTGATGTCAAAGAGTTAAAAAACCTCAAAACTGGGCGATCATGACGGCCTGCTCTGAAACCATACAATGGGAATAGACAGTCCCTAAACCAAAAAGCTGATAATCATAAATAATCCAATCTTGAATTTAGCCATTGTTCCAAGTGGGGCCCCAACAGAATAGAAAGTTGAACAGAGACCTAGTGGTAGCTGGCAGGATGAAGGTATAATCTCTAGTTGCCTTACATAATTTTAATATTAAAAATCACACCTCTAGGAGGAGATTTTATATGTTAATGTAAGACCACCTTAGTATAATGAACCAAACAGAAATTAGGACATACACAAATGTGTTCTTGCTATGTAATTACAACTGACCAATCAGCTACTTTGATGTGACTTTTCTTCATTACTTTTTTCGGTAAAAGACCCTAAGTGTTTCCCAACAGGCGTGCTAGCTGCGTTAGATGCCTGGTACTCTTATTCTGCAGCGTTGAAATAAATATCTCAACTCAGTGTGTTGCTTGGCTCTTGCACGCCGGGTGAAGAACCCTTATGTTTTAGGGACAACACTTTCAGAGGAATTAACAAATTGGAAATTCCTCACACTTCTCCTTCTGCCCTAGCTTTGCACCTTTACAGTGACCTTAAAACTCTGTTCTCACTTTGGGCTATTTCAGTCTGTTACTGTTTCTGAATCACTATCAAACCTTTCATGCCAGCAGAACAGTTTGCTACTGCACAGCCATTTAAAAAAGAGGCACCGAGTGGAAACATAGGACTTCAATAACATTTTTTTACTGAAGTTTAGATAATTCTAAGAATTGCAGCATTGTGTTCTGGAAGGTGTATCAGACAGTAAAACGAAGAGATATGCAAAACCAAAATGAAAAACACACAATAAAAAGTAAATAGGATCATTAAAGATTTAAAGGTATGTAAGAATAGCAAGATTTGTTTAGAAACAAATACTTCTTTTGAAAAAAAAAAAATCACACGGAGCAGACTAGAGATTGTGCTGCTGCTTATAGAAAATTACGTTTCTGTCACGGTTTGGCCTCGGGGCAACAAAAGCGCCACGTGGCAGCCCCTTGGCTCCGCCCCCAGCGGTGTGGAGAGGATGAGAAAGAAAANCCCGGCTGTGGCCCCTCCCCTCCCCGGCCGGCTCCCTGCTGCCCCTGGGCCTGGCACACACGGGGTGGGATGGCTGTGCTGGATGGAGACGGGGGAGGATCAACCCCGGCCCTGCTGGGAACCAGGACAGTTTACTAGGGTTTTTTTTTTAAGTTTTGTTATGTATTAGTAGTATTTCCTCAATGGCTGTGCTTTCTTAAAGGAAAACTAAAATTATCATCAACTATTCCCGTTAGTACTCCAGCACACAACCCAGCTAACTAGCGAAGAGGTGACATAACCGTTGCTTTCTGCAGAAACACTGCAGAAAATTACTGGACAACACAATTATTATTTATGCTATGGCAGTACTCAGACATCCCCCCCCTTCTAACTCCAGACTGTACTGTAAGATTTATAATGAGCCAAAAATGAGTCTCAACAGCCAAGAGTCTAGTAAACCATAACAAACGTACATTTAAACTAAGAAACAAACAAACAAAAAAAAGGGACAAACTGATACGTTTATGTTGACCTACCTTGCTAGCAAGTTCTTTTTGAGAAAAGGATGTGAAAGAGAAGAGTGGCATTGCAATGGCAATTCCTTTGCAACAAGGGAGAAGTAAGAAAATGATTATGCTTTCAAATTATAATGTGTGGGAACAGAGAGCATTAGGGAAAGAAGCAAGGTAGGAGTAATCACCCAGATAGGAAGTGACACAAAAGAATAAGGCAAAGTCCAGGCAGTCCTTGGAATTGAAATGGAAATAAGTAGTTGATCTTCGATCTAACAACCAACCCTTAAAATCAGAAAAATGGTGAATGTAAAAAAAGGCTGCCATTACCCAAGAAGTAACTGACACAAAAAATGATGGGTCTAAGAAGAAATGTACTTTTAGAGTATACAAAGGCAATGTGCAAGAACTAGATATTGTGGGTGCAAAGATCTAAAATTCCAGTCTCAAAGTACTGTGGACCCTACAAATGTTGCACTGTTCAGCAACATCCTTTTGCTTTCCATCAACCTCAAGAAGCACAAGTGTTGGCTGAAGGTAAAATGGAAAGCTATATGACCTAAATATAATTTTTCCTCCCCTTGCGACTCAATAGGAACTTGTGTAGGCATCCTGGCCTGAGCTATATTGATTACTAAGTATTATTTGTACACAGTGGTACTATATATGCTTTTTAGACATATATTTCACACTGATGTATTTGTTTTAGTTATATACTCCACACTGCTAAATAACAGTTCTGTATCATGGTACACAAAGCGGGAGAGTCCTCAAAATACATCTCTCACCAGTTTTTGCTCTTGGTTTGATTTAGCCTATCATATTATTTCAGATTGCAGGGTCCTGTAACTCTCAGTCCAGCATGCCTAACTTTAGTCCTATAAGGCATCTATGTCCTGCAGTTCAGATTTGAGACGCTTTTGGAGTTGATTGTCTTAAAGTAGGGCAAAACCCCCCAAAAAACATACTATCAGATTTCTTAAAAAAATTTTGCTGTTTTCTAGCTGAGAAGTATCCCTTTTTCAGTGCTGAAACTCTGTTTTCTGGGATAAACAATACTTATCAGTAAGGACCCTTAATTTCACATTTTAAAAGATAACGTAATCATGCTTTCTACAGGAAAGTCCACCTTTGCAGACTACTTTGGAAGTGAAATTGCAGTTAAAGTTAATCAAATACTGTTTAAGTACAGATTACTAATCTAAACATCAAATAATTTTGTGAACTGTGAGTGCTGAGTGCCTAAATATTCTATTCAGCTAGCAAAGCTGCAAAACTGTCTCGTGCTTTCCAGCGCTGTCAGTATTCTAGTCCCCAGTCCCAGTTGTAAACCCAAAACAACCAAGACACCTCAAGTGAGAACTGATCAACTTGCTGAAATGTTAGAGTCCCAAAAATACTCATTAATGACATAACACCATCTGGCAGGGCGTTTGACTAGATCTCCAGAAGTCCCCACCAACCCTTAAAATTCTGTGATAAACATCCAGATACGTCTTAGTTATGGGGTGAGTGAGGGGAATCAAAAGTGAGGACCTCGGAAAAAGCCTCAAAATGAATTTGAGTTTTCTTAATTTATTTTTCAGTCAATCAGTTTTTCAGCCTGCTTAACCCTTTACTAGCACCAACGTACAAATAACAGAAAGCATGTAAACTTGGCAAAGGCAGCATTTCCATTTGCCATTTTTCACTGCAGCCTAGCCTATTCCTTATGGTGTCTTGTGTATATCTGCTCAATGAGTGAACTGAATCCCATTCAGACAGTATTAGACTATCTTCCTTGAAAGGACAGTAAGTGCAAGTCACTCACATTACAGAAGTTTTTGAAAGGATTTAGTGTGCATTTGCTTCATAAATGCCTCATCATTATTCACGTTTTGTTTTCAAAGTTTATCTTTACCAGCAGTCTTTCTTACCCCAACCACAACCTCATATTACCTAGGAGAATACAAACAATAGTTAGGATGATAAGCTTATCAGTTGTGGAAGATAACTCTCTGAGACATGGTATACAGTTCAAAAGCAATGGAGGGAGCAGGAGTTAAGAACCGTGTCTGGTGGCACTGCTTCAGCACCACAATGTAGAGGACCATCAACACTTCAAGAGGGTGAAATTCTCCAGTTTATTATCACGGGCAAGATTCTTTTCTAAATCCTTGCCATCAGATTTAGTTTTGATTTATCCGAATAATTTTAGGTATTAATACCAACAATAAAGAATGAGCATCAATAATTAAAGTGATTAATAACAAAGAAAACCTTACAAGCTTCTGAGGAAAATTTCAAAAAGTAATCAGATAATCTGATTTACTTTATTACAGTAGAATCCATAATTCAGATTTAGATAGAGGGGTAGAATATCTTGAATTAAGAACAGTATTAAAAACCTATGTATACCTCCATATACACTGCAACTGTTCAAAAAGTCCAGAAGCCATTTGCATTATGCCGGCCAGTTTTACCTATACACCATCACAAATATAAGCAATCTAACAAAGAGACATAAATACTTTTTTTTTTTGGCAATACCAAAAATTACCTCAATATGATCCAATTGTCAGCAATAAACTCAGTAACACAGTTCTTAACTCCCCTCTGTCTCTCAAACTTCAGAGTTAAGTACTTAGAAAGAGCTACTCACCTGTATTTAGCCTGTTAAAAATATATATATATAAAAAAAATCTACTTTTAGTTTCCAATTCACGGCCACAGATGCTTCTGACACTTCTCAGGGCCAGAATCATCCCAAGAGTACAAACCTACACTTATTCCTTGGAAGAACTGAGTGTGGCTCACAGCTTTTCTTTAGCAAACAAATGCAGGAGAAGGAATGCCTAGCTTGACCATGTACAATAGTATAATAATATAATATATATAATATATAATGTATAATAAGTATAATAGTTCACATATTACAGCATCTGTCTCCAAGTGCACGATTCAGTGTCTCCTCAGCCTGAAGACATACATTCCCCAGGTGTTTTGAGTTGCTAATGAAAATATTAGGTTTAGTTAGCTAAAATACCATCTCTGTCCAATTTTCTGTGCTTTTCAGGGTTACCAGGTCTCATACCATCAGACATGTGAAAACACAGCTAATTTTACATTGCAAAAAGCTTATAATATGACTTAGAAGAACAAAATCAAGCTTATGTATAAATGGCATGATGATAGTTTCAGTTATGAATTGAGTTTTCTTTCTATTAGCTCTACTCAACTATTTAGGAGCTCACTAGTTTAGCACTCAGCTATTACCACTCTGGAATGCATTTCTGTGGTAGAAAAAGGGCAAAAAGCTTCTACTATTACTTAGCTTCTCAAGTATGAAAACAAATATTAATCAATTAAGGTGGAAAAATTAATAAGGCTGCTAGAGGACACAGCAGGAACACCATTAATTTTCCAACCAATCTATGATTCATAGGCTTCAGAAAAAGAACTACAGTTAGCCTAACTACTTTTATAACAAATCATTATAATGTACAGGCTCCACTCACTTCAAGTTTTGGCAAGATGAAAAGATACGCAGGCAGAGAGAGGAAAAAATGTTTTCTTAGAAGAGATAGACTGTTCAACTGAAGCAGCTGAACGAGAGAAAAATGGCTGCAACATAACACATTCTAAAGAAAGACAGATTCTGGAGTGTGGGGGTTTTTTTGGTTTGTTTTTTTTTTTTTTTTTTAATTAGACTTTTAAAGACCTCCAACCTCAGAACACAGCATGGTAAAACTGGTAAGAATGTAGTAACAAGGTAATTCACTATTGTTTTTCCCCTATCCACTAAAGCAAAGAGTTACCTTTGAACTCTTGCCACGTGCATCTGTTTTGCTTCATCTAACAAGCACTGTAATCTAACAAACACTGCAAATGCTGAATGCAGCAAGCTGTTAAAAAGGGTAAGGATCACACTCCAGTGATCCCAGCATTTTACAGGACCTGCGATACAACACTGGATTCTCTAAAGAAGCAGCAGTGATAGAGGCTATGCCCAAGAACTCTGTACTAGAGAAGCAACGGAAGATGCATTTTCTGTAACAGCAGAGATAATCCAAGTCCTGAATTGGACTACCTGTTAGTTACCTGTAGAAATCTTCCCGTTTCAGCACGAAGCTCAGAGCTGGATTGTTAGAGGGCATGTTGCTATGTGGCGCTCTCCAAACTGATACCATATGTGCTGTATCAGCTATTAACTAGCTTACCTTCTACACAGAAATCCCACTGACTGGAAAATAGAAGGTTCGCTCTTCAATACACAGTGTGAATGTATGCACCTACCTAAATATGTGGTATTTAAGCCACGTTTAGGAAATAACTTCTTATTTATCACTTAGCCCTTGATACAGCAAAATCTAAACGTAACTCCAAAAACTGCACTAGCGTTAAGGCTGCATGACTTCATTCTAGGAACGGAACGCTGTGACTGCACAGTTTAGGTGAAGACCTAATCTGGGAAGGCAAATCACAACAGGCTGCAAAAATGTAGTAATAGTCATGTCTAGCAGAACTCCCCCTCTACTCTGCGCTTGTGAGACCCCACCTGGAGTCCTGTGTCCAGTTCTGGAGTCCTCAACATAGAAAGGACATGGAACTGTTGGAACAGGTCCAGCACACGGATACCAAGATGATCAGAGGGATGAAGCACCTCTGCTGTGAGGACAGGCTGAGAGAGCTGGNAACAGCAAATCTAAAAAAAAACCCATTAGCCACTATTTCAGTTTGGTGACAGTGAATTCATGTGACAGTGAAATCATCCCATCAGTAGTATGTGCTTCACCAGTCACCTAAGAAATTCAAATACGTTCTAGAGTGTCTCCCACTTTCAGGCATTGCCTGTAAATTTCCACCACTGGAACGATTTGACTTCCCTGTCTTTTCACAGGGCCTGTGCCACCACTCCTGCTATGCACAACAATTAAAATGGAAATTGACCAAGAGCTTATCAGGTGTGCACCTGAGATTTCTGCAGAGCTGGCACAAAAGGGGATCAGACAGGTATCGCTAACCAAATACACTCACTTTGGCTAAAGATGTGCAAGAAACCCAAGTGTGCTCAGATGAGTGACACGAGATCCGTGCAGAGGCTGCCTACAGCTCGCCAAGGAAAATCACTTTATTTTTCAAATTTTGAGGCTTACAGAGAAACGCCTTTGATGGAGCCCCTGCAGGCGCTTGGTTTTTGAAGGAGCCGCATGGAGGCCCCCAACGGAGGGGCTGCGGCTGGGGCCGGGGTGGCGGAGGGGGGGGGGCGAAGCGGCTCCTCCAGCCAAGCGCCATTCGACGGCTCAAAACGTGTGCCTCACGGTGCCGGCCCGCACCGAGCCCCCGGCAAGGCTCGTCGAGGAGTCCCCCCTCCAACGCACGCACCCACCCACCCGCCGCCTCGCTGGGGTCGCCACGGCAGCGGGCCTGTGGCGAGCAGTGCGGCGCTCCA